>VXAB01013075.1:162-77285 GCA_013399175.1 Odontophorus gujanensis | reverse complement strand
AAAAAAAAAAAAGAAGGCTGCTCCAAAAGTAATGCCTTTTATTTATTCTATGTGCCCGCAGCAACAGTGGCAGATGTTGGTGGGACAGCAGTAGAGGCTGACTCTTCCCACCAGAATTCCATGACAGTCTGTTGCTGTGTGACAGATGACAGCAAGAGGGGCAGTCTGACACATACAACAGAGCCTGACATGGAAGCGCATATGAAGCAAAGGTGTGTCACCAAATCGCTCCATGTGGAAAATATCATACCCACTGACATTCACTGACACTTGCTGAACCAAACAGTGGATGTGAGCACAGTGTGGCAGTGGGTGGTGTTTCAGCAGTGGCAAGAGAGGGTAAGCTTCACTGGTATAGATTTTTGCAAGCATAGTATACTATGAAAAAAACGCATAGTTAATGGCAGTGACTATGCTGAGAAACAGTGCTTTGTAGCGGAGATTATGTTCTATTAAATAGCGTTGTTGTGCTTTTCGTATCTGTTGTAGTTTCCAAGGAAATAAATCAGAGGCATTACTTTCAAAGCAACAACTGAAAGGGTCTAGCCACAACGTCTCCTAACTGCTTCCATGACTATGCAGTAAGGAGTAAATCTTCATGAACATGCCAGTTCCTGTACATGTTATAAATATGATACCTCAGATAATTCCATTAAAATGCTTACTTATCCATCACAGTATGGATTAAAAGAAACCTGTATCCCTGCCTGATGTAACAGTAGGCAAGCATGAGAACTTGCAAAGCAGTTGTTTACTGAAGTGATCTGGGGAAACTCTGCATTTTATACATTTGTAACCTGTATTATCCAGGACACAGGAAACTAGCTCTTAGCTTTGAACCGTTAGGTTCCATACCACAGTATTAGGAACTAAATTGTCCAGATGAGAACACACAACCAAAAAGTTCTCCACCAATCCTCATATTCCACACAATCCTTGAAAAAAAAACTGCCTCCACACAGCTTGCAAGACAGGATGATCTTTTACATAATAGCCTCAGCAGCCATTAAAAAAATCAGACTAGCATGTAGAAAGACCATAAACTCTTTCAGTAATAGAATTTTCCAGATCTTGTATGTATTTTATAAATGAAAAACAAAATGTTCTGAAAGTATTTCTACAGAGAGAAATTAATATTTTACTACAAAATGCAACACACTTCAGCTTATATAGATCTATTAGCCAACTATTAAAATATTTCTTTCATTTCAAAATCCTATAGCACAATCCTATTTCTTTTAGAGCAGCTTCACAGATCATACAGCTGAAAAGCAAAAGGAAATCTATAAAGCTAAGGATATTGCTGTCTTCATCATACTGTAGATAGCTGTACATTTTTTCCATCTCCATTCAAGTCAAACAGCCTAATCCTTTAGTTACAAGTGCTTTGTACCTCTGAAAGTACACCAGCAAATTACAATATCTTTCACTGGAAATGAAATCCAGAAGTACCATGAAGCCAGCAAGTCGCTTTATGTTACCACATCCTTCAGGTGTGGCTCAGCTTTGACTGCAGTCCATCAATAGTGATAGTTCAAAATGGGGGAAAAAAATCCCCTTTCTTTCACTTAATTCTGAGAAATACTAAAAGACATCTCCCCTTCACACAAAATGCTTATTCATTGTATAAGTAACATTAGCCTGCAAACTGAAATGATTTATGAAGGGAGTTAAATACATAGAAAACAAAAATCCTTGAGAAAACCTTGTGTTCACAGTATATCTTCAATTTACTTTTTTCAATAAGATAAGGTTTCCCAACATGTTGCCAGCAAATACTAATTAACAACATTTAGATAGCAACACATTCCCCGATTCTGAAACTGGCTTTGTGAAATACTCATGTACTTTGCCTGTGTAAGTAACTATTCAAATTCAATATCACAACCTTGAACTACAAGCCAGAGCTGTGCTTCAAACAGTTCCTACTTCAAATAGACCTCAGAGACAACAGAGGAAGCCAAGGTCTTGTTCCACACAAAGTCTATTTCCCTCTGTCGACGCTATATTCAATTACTTCGCTATTCATTCAAGTCTCCTTTCCAGACCTCTTCCATGTCTGTTTAGAAGTAACATCAGTAGATCTGATTAGAGGAGTAATCTCACACAAGTGGTTTCATTTGTTGAAAAAGAGAGAACTTGCAAATCTCAAAAAAAAATAAAAATAAAAAAAAATAAAAAATTGGAGAAACTCAAGAACTCATAATGAAATACATCTATTTGCCTTGGCTCCCCTCCTACACATAAACACGCATGTAAGCGCCTTTAAGGACAAGACCGGTTCTGCTTACTTCAGTAGAACAGCACACAAAGCCAGAGGTGTATGTTTTTGTAGGATATTAGGGTAGTACAACTCTACTGCCAGATGGGCCACAGGTAATGTCAGTGAAGGGAGAAAACACCTGCCATGCTAGTGCTTCCCAGCAGAAATAGCGTTCCCACAGCCTCCTCTTTCCTCAAGTTATGCTTTCTCAATAAAGCATGGGATTTCCTTAATTGTTAAGTATTAAATGTTGTAACAAACTTCTCCAGTGCAAGAATGAAGAAGCATAGAAACTGTATCCCGTGACAATGCTTTCAAAGATCTTGCATGATCACAACAACAACCAGGGGAAGACAGGCGTTAATCTAACTAGCAATTGGAGTTACAGATCTGAACAATGGAAACAAGTGTCTCGACTGTTACAGCAGCCACTGCAAGTCATTCGGGTTTCAAGTGTATTCCTGACAGCACACCTTTGATGGTTGTTGCCATTACGTCCTAAATAAAACAAAATTAGAAAAGTACATTGCTAGCATCCTTCAAAAATGTTTGCTTTCTAAAGGTGTCTAAGTATCCATGTGGAAAAAAGAAGTCTCGGGTTTTTATTTTGGGAGCAAACACAATAAGGCACTAGTCTCACCTCTCTTTGTACTGAGAGGCTATCCAGAATACTGACAGGGAAAGTTATCTGCATTTGTAGACGTGGGCGCTTGCAAAGCAAGGGAAGTACAAGCCACAAAGATGTAAACTGAAAAAAATACAGATGGAAAATGTGGTGGGAAAAAAAAAACAAAGGTAGAAATGATGAGAGAGAAAGAAAAATGGTTTGCTAAATTCTAACTGAAAGCTTTGTCACAAGTAATTTAAAATATTCAGAAGCTTCTTTCATTTTTGGAAAGCTGACGAAGGAATAAGTTAAATTAAAACCTAGCTTATTATGAAAATTAAAAATGCATGAAATCAGCAACATTTTTTACAGTCACCAGTACCAAGCTGTCTAAAATCCAGTGGAATGGTAATGACAAAGGACTGCTTTTGACAACAGTTACCACAGGGTGTTTGATAATTTATTCTGAAAAGCAATTGTCTAGTAGTAAGAGGAAGAATATTGTACTTTGTACTTGTAGTCAAAATTGTCAAATTCAGTGCTTACACTATCTTCATGCAGATCGATTAGTTCCTACAGCCAGCTACATCGTGACTATTCAATCAATACAGCAGCTGCACAACTGTCACAGAGCCATCACGTAGAAGAGGGGACATTACCTCGGAGGGTTTCACAAGCTAGTTCTTTTTTTTCTTCTGCAGGTATGCACATTTCTACGTAGAAATACACACAAAAGCTCAAACAAATCTACAGAGAGCGTTCACATTCTTTCATGAGCATGACATAAACAGAAGATTTGCCATGGTTTCCACAGACCTCCAAGATGCAACCCAACCGAATACAAAAGGGCACAAACCCTTTTTAATACTCCTTTATATTAATCCCTCATGACGTTTCTAGTAAGTTGATACCACTGCTCAACAACAGTTTGCAGCTCTGGAAGTCTACTTTCTGATCAAATGGTACAGTTTACACGACTTCACACAGCAGATATGTTCTCAAATCTGAAACACACAACAGGCGTTCATGGCCTTGCCTAAAGCCCACTGGTTTTAGTGGGGATTTGCACAGTCAACAATGACAATCAAAACCTGCCACCCAGCAGAGTAATGTCAGCACGATGCACTGCTGGGCTGGGAACACCAGCTTGTAGCTCAGGCTTTGTGTTTGCTTGCTGGGTGGCAATGCCAACAACCCTCCACTGCCTTCAAAGAACTTCAACTGAACCAGGTCAGCTTGGTCCTTATAAGAGCACGCCACCATAGCCTCCCATGCCATTTCAAATATCTTTTATACTTCTAACTCAGTACTTCAATACTGTTGATTTTTGTTTGTTTGTTTTGTTTGTTCATTTTGGTTTGTTGTTTTGTTTTGTTTTGTTTTGCCTTTATTATGCTTAGGATTCAAGCAGGTGCAATGTGGTTTCCCCCAATAAGCTTTATAAGAAGAAACATACTCATTTCCCAGTTCCTTGCCCCTCCTCACTTTAAGGAAATGCCCAGTGCTCTTTACATACAGCTCGCACTGCTGTATGCCATTTATTTACACTCCGGGCTCAGTTACTTTTCCCTTTCCAGTACCTGCAGCTGCACGTGCTAACTATTACTAGACTTGAAAAGCCACCCTACTGCCAGAGAAGTGCCCTGAGCTGGGCAATGTGAATACGGTCAGCTCCGCTCCCTCGGGACGGGCGTCTGCTGTGCTCACCTCAGCCCCCGAATGCTGTATCTGAGCGGGTCACTAGTTACCGCCGGGGTGACGTGAGCATTTCGGGTCTTCTGACATTAATCTTCATATCCTGAGCACTTGCAAGGGGATCAGGTATCACACAATTCTATTCGCGTCCCGATAATCCCGGGAAAACGCACCCGGAATGGCACCAACAAAGCCCCGCTGCAGCCCTGCGATCACACTCTCTCATTGAGAACCCTTTCATTTTTCTGCCATGATATTAAAACCGAACGGGTCGCTTTCTGCGCGCGTCGTCAGCCAAAGGCTGCAACCACGGAGCACCGCTACCCGTGAGCAAATACCGCAAACGGCACCGAAACCTCGGCCGTCCCACGTTATTCCAAATGAAATCCTGTCACAGGATTAAGACGTCCTGACAAAAACCCGTCTGCGCGCGGGCACTGCCGGACAACCGCAGCCCCGTCCGAGGGAGCGCACGTGGAGACGGCCGCGGCTGCACCGCACCGCCCGCGGGGACCCGAGGAGCCGCGGCACAGCCCGCAGCACGTGCCCAGCCGGGCCCGGCTCCTCCCCAGCGTCACCCACCGCCGCTCCGCGCTTCTCCGTGAGACGCGGCCCGCCGGCGCCGCGCGTTACCTCAGCTGCTTTGGCTCCAGCTTCAGCTTCTTGGCTTGCGGCTCCTCCGCTGCCATCTTCGCGCTCGGCTCGGCTCAGTTCGGCCCGCCCCGCTCCGCGCGGCACCGCCACCGTGAGGCGGGGAGCGGACGCCCCCGCGGGCGCCTGAGAAGAGCGCGCCGCGCCGCCCCCACCGGCCGTGTCCGGGGCGACGCCGCCCCTCCCGCCCGCGTCATCCGGTGCCGCGCCGGAGGAGAGCGGCGTGTGCGTGCGCTTGTTTCGTTTTCTCTATCTTCTTTTGGGGAGCGCCATGCATCAGCAAGCGCCCCACGGATCTGTTTGTACGTGTGTCCGACAAGTGAGGGCAGGCTGCAGCTCCTTTTGTTTTCTTTCAGCGCTAATCTGCTTTGAAGCGGCCGTGCTCTCCGCGTCTGGTCGTCGTGCTGGGCGGCGCGTGCCCGTCAGGTGCCGGTCTGAGCCCGTCATTAAATGTGGCTGTTGTATCAATAGCTGGGAAAAAAAAAAAAAAAAACTGCTTGAAAATTCATCTTCTAAGAAGAGAGACTGCACTATGGGACAGGGAAAGCCATTAGCAAAAAAAGCACAAGCCAATTAAATTACTCGTGCAAGAGGTAGAGCAATAGAACTGACGTATGAGAACTGACTGATCACCCGGGAGTGATTCAGCCAGCAGCTCCCAGCAGGTTTGAATTGAACGTGGCTTACTATGTTAGAACAAAAGAGAAATAAGCAAACCTGTGCCTGAATTGTACGTGCCTGTAAATGCCTAGGATTTGAGCTGTCATCCCTTGGGGGCTGTCTAATTCACAAAACACGCACACAAACAAAACAAAACAAAAAAAAAAACAGCTATTGGAGAAAATGAGGAAAGAAGGGTCTTTCCTGTCCTTGAGACATAACTGAAAATTCCTCACAGATGGCAAATCAAGCATGAAGACCCCTCCACATCCTGCATCCACGCTTGCTGTCCTTCTCCAGAAATAAGATTTGCTATTGTGCAAAGCAGTTAAATACCAATTCATTCCCAGTTACTCTTTCAAACAAAGTTCTCATTGCAAGCAATTCTGCACTGAGGGATCTTAAATAGAAATCTTGTCATGGGAATTTCTGAAAGAGAAATTGGAGTTCTTGAGGCAGAACGATATGAACAGTGGTGACAAGCAGCAGCTGTACCTCATGCATGGGAAGCGAGAGGAAACCAAGTTAAATCTATGGCAATGTAGAGTTAGTTCCTTCCTCTTATTTACTTTTTAGCTGACTTAATTCTTCCAGAATGAAAGAGTGAGGCTCTGTTCCCTTCTCATGGAAGAAGGTGGTGGTATGTCTTTTGTGTGACTGGCTGTGGCAGGGTGCACATGTTAGCAAGAGCCATCATTTACCTGCAGCAGGGTCCAGTGGTACCCATGGGCTCTGATCTGTGCTCCAGCAGTGCATGGTGCTGTGCGTGTCCTTCATTCAACATCAGTTGTCTCTTAAAATAGAGCCTAGGAGGAAAGTGCTAAGAAGCTGCAGCACCATCACTCCTGCCAGAGCTACAGGGAGCTGGGGAAGGAAGGCAGAAAGCATCGTAAGATCTGCCAGTCTTATCTGAAGTTCCTCTTGGCCTTGCTGTATCAGTTTGGTCCTTTCCATCTCTTTATTCAGTGCTGCTTTCAGAGAGTGAAGTACTTGAATGGCCCATTAGTTGTCATAAATCCGCTGATTTGCTTGTAAATTGCATTGGAAATGCTCCACTTTGCTGTGAAAATGTAGTTTTAGCAATTCATTTCTATTATTTTTTTTCTGAGCAATTTTATTGGATTTTTAGCTGTTGTAGTGAAACTTTCTGTTCTTGCCTATCCCAAAGGGAACCACAGTTATTCAGTATCAAATATTGTGTGATTGTTCAGTATCTAACATTGTTTTGTTGGCAAGAGATGGAGCTATCTTGCCAGCACTTAACATTTATACTAAATTGAACAGAGGCACCATGCAAATATTTTATGAGAAAGCTGATCAGTCTGCAGATGAAATGCTACACAGATTATTTTGTAGGCTGTGATTTTATCTGTACAACCACAGAAGTTGAAAGGCTGTAATGGATACTGAACAACTTCAGAGTGTTCTCAGAAGACCACTTCCTTTCACAAACTGTTCTGGAAAATTACTGACAACATTTTAAATGAGAGTGAAGATAAATACGTGTATGCTGAAAAATTGGGAAGCGAAGCATTTAGTCTTTAATAGGGATGATCTCACTTATAGAATATACAGCTGAGTGGTGTTGTTCAGACACCAGCACTTGATGCTGTTGGTTACAGTTGGTTAGGTTCTGGGAACTTTGCCTGATCACACATAGACCAGGCAGCTCCTAAGAAGGGCTGTGAAGACATTTTTACCCTGCTTAAAGCTCCCATGCTTTAAGCTGTGGGCATCTTTTAAATGAGGAAGATTACTGACAACTTCTTCAGCAGCAGTAAGATACATTAACAATGATAGGAGTCTTCCAAAAAAACCTGAAATGACACATTTTGATGAGATCTGAGACTCACAACTGCTAACATTGTATCAGGATTAGCCCAGCTGTGTGTTCAGATCCATCACCCTGACCATCTTGAGAATGTCACTGAAGTGTTTGATAGAACTTGTCTTCGTTTGTTTGCTATTTTAAGAGCCAGAGAATATGTGGAGGTTGTCCACTTATAGCACATCCTGAATGTATTGGAAAAAGCTAGCGAAACTACCCGCAAGGTGGTTGTGCCAAAAATATGAACTTCAAAACAGAAACAGAGCCACCCATCTGAGTTTATTTGTTTCTCCACATTGCTCTGAGCATTTGATTACTTTCCATGCTTTTAATGCTTGTCACTAGAAGTCTCTTTCCACCAACCCACAGCAGAGGTTCAGCCAGCCCGTTGCCACTGGACTTCAGAGCAGCCCAGGGCAGGAGCGTGGGGCTCAACTCTCTGGTCACATGGAGGCTTGTACAGTAATGCTTTGAAGGGTGTTGCAGAGGTCAGTGATACATTTTTCACTCTTGGTTTTCAGAGCTTTGACTGTATCTCAGCTGAGGGTTAGGTAAATGCAGCTGGCAAAAGTATTCCTGTAGTAGTTACATTTTAGGATATTTAATTGTAGGTAAGAAGAAGCACATGCATTCCGTGTTGTTCCTATGATCACAGACTCTCTATCCTACCCCTGAGCTCTACTTTTGCCTTGTGAGCCCAGATGTTTTTCAGACAAGAGATGGGGAGGGAAACAAACAAACAGAAAAAAAAAAAGGCAAAACCCAGATTTGAAGATGCCTCGAGGACTTCAGTTTCTGGGGGAGTGGAAATGACTGCCTAGAACCACTCGGAAGTTTATACATCAGAGCTCCAAACAAGGACAGGGAGTTGATGAGAGTGAACCACTGGGCTGTTTGTTGCTGCAGTACCTGTACAATCCCCTGCAGTCAAGCAGTGTCTAAGGCAGTGAGCCTATTAAAGTGATCTTAAGTGGCTGGCTTTGGGCTTAAAGATACAAATAATAATCTACAAAATCCTTCAGACTGCTTCTTAGGTCAGCCTGAAAGCAGAGAGATGGGAGACATTCTAGAAACATTTAAAAAGGACACACATCTTTAATATTTTATATAGAGTGTACATATGGTGCCCTTTCAAACTAGGGAGTGAGTACACGCTCCTGGTTCTCAAATGGTGGTGGAGTACTTTTGCTACAGTCTTTTAAACTGGTGGATTTTGATTCAAGGTCTTTACCCTTGGAACGTCCCAGCTCTTCACATGCCCTGCTGTTGGGCTGCTGGTACTTACCTGACCTGTTGGCATGCAGAATCTGTTAGCAGTGGGATTTCTTATGGGTCAGCATTTTCCCACCTTCTTTTCTTTGCAAATCTAAAATTCTGATGAGGTAGAAGGAAAAAGTAAAGTAATGAGAAAACCTCATGTCTGTGTATCTTAAATGAAGTCTGGCACACAAAAATAGATACGCTGGGAAATCCTTGGCACTGGGAGCACCATAAGTAATTTCTGTTAAATATTAGCTCACATAAGATATTTTTGTAGTAACACCAGTTCTAAGACATCCAACATCAGCTCCATCTTTATCTGGCTGGTGCCAGCAGTTTGGCAGCACTTGAGGTAAATGAAATGTCTCCGGTCCCACACTGCTGTAAGGGCTTTGCTGTGCTCAGTGCTGGCAGAGAGAAGTATCCCAACATTGCTGCCCAGTGCTGATGGGACAGGCTCGTGCCAGGGCTGCTGGGGTGTACAGGCTGGAGACGTGAGCTGTAAGAGAGGGCATTTTCCAGGGCACTTCAAAATGTGTTTCGTATTAGCGTACTGCTAAAACCTGCAAAGGAGGAAAGATGTACATGAGGAGTAAAAAGGGAACTTCTGCTAGAAGTAAAACAATTACGCATCATGTGAAATCATACTAAAATGACTGAAGATAGGGAACACAGCTATGTGGGACCTGGCTATTTGCAATTCTAGTTCACCCCAAGGCCACACAGACATAAGAACACAGTTGGCACATGAGTAAATAGGGGAAAGGGTCCAGCACTGCCACCCCTTCTGGCTGTGCAGGCCCTCTGTCAGGAAACTGCTCCGCACAGCTTCCTGTGCAGTACCTAGGAGTTGGGGCCTGGAGCTGTTAACAGCAGTGCTACTGTATCCAATTTAAAATGTATGGATAACTATTCTGAGCTTTACAGAAGATCATACTTTTGTGCTGCCTTGGTATGGAACAATACTAACATTTAGTGGTTGATTATACTCAGTGCTGCTTTATGGTCATCCAGGAGATTTTTGGAGGGTTTTAGCATTCAGCACTAGATAAATTCAGAACATGTTTAGTTGAACTGGATAAAGCAACTGTGCCAAGGTTCCTTAATAAGAATGCTATTCTTATAGTGTTAAAATTGTCTTTTTTTTTTTTTTTAAATCTAACTCAGTTAGAGATTGATTTGGTTTAGGTGATTAATTAATTCACTTACTATCTTACTAACTTAATTCACTTACTATCTCATTGAACGTTGAGAAATGCACTGGGAATTACTTTTTGGAAAAAGACAGATAAGCTTCTTTTCCTATGAATAAAGTGAAGGATCAGTGGTTGGGGAATGTTATTTGTAAATCTGGAAACCCAAGAAAAAAAGTTACATTCAGTGACTTCATCTAATACTCCCCTTGTTTTATGAGTGAGTTAGTTTGCAAGTGTAGAACTAGTTTAGAAGCTTTTCTTCCATGTGAATTGAGCACATCTGAGGCAATTCTGTTCAGTGAAGCAAACATCTGGTTCTGCGTTGTTCAGAGAATTCCAGTGCTCTCTCCAAGTGCAGTTTGGTACAGATCATCAGCGAAAGACTGAGCAGATAGCAAATAAAAAACACTTTTCTTGTTTAGTAGCTGAAAGCTGACAAGGTGATTTCTCCATAAGATACCACAGTGCTCATTTACACATGTAAATGTTATGCAAAACCTTCTGCTACAAGAACAAGTAGGAAAGTTCATCATACAATGACCCTGAAACGAGCTGTGCTGCTCAGGAGAGTCAGCGTTACTTTAAGAAATGCATAACAAATGCCAAGTAGAGATGGAAGTGGAAAGCAAGGGTACTGGCTTCTTGCTTACACTGTGATACATGTAAGCAGCTCAAGCCACCATGTGCGGCCGAGCCTCAAAAAATAAAGAAAATGTCATTAAAAAAAGCAGCAACGCAGTATCTTTTTCTTAAACTCACAGTGCATACCAGTAAACAATAACCATAATAAGGAAGGGAACATAATGGAAAATATTATGTCAATCGTCCTATCCTTTTGTTTATTTTAACTTCTTTGAATGTGTTTCCAACAGAAAATGATCCACAGCCTGTTTCTTATAAACTGTTCTGGTGATATATTCTTGGAGAAGCACTGGAAGAGCGTTGTGAGCCAGTCTGTGTGTGACTATTTCTTTGAAGCTCAGGAGAAAGCGATCGATGTTGAAAATGTGCCTCCTGTCATCTCCACACCACATCACTACCTCATCAGCATCTATCGGGACAAGATCTTCTTTGTGTCTGTCATACAGACAGAAGTGCCACCGCTCTTTGTAATCGAGTTTCTGCACCGAGTAGCAGATACTTTTCAGGTCTGTCACCCTTAAGTAATATTGAAATAATTGAAATAATATTGAAGTAATATTGAAATAATTACAAAGGAATTTTGGTATAAACTGATTTTGAAGAAAGAAAATAAATCATCCTGTCCACGACTTTCCCCTTTGCAATTTAAATGCTGGTTTGTTAAGAGTACAAAAGAAAAGGAGGATTATTTTGTGTATTCATTTGACTTACAGATACCAGCACATGAGCACTAAAACCCAAATTCCAGCTTGTTTTTTTTTTCTGTAAGTTCGAGTACTTTTCAAGTTACGTAGAGTGATCATGCAGTCATGGGGAAGTCAGTAAGGAGCAATGAGATGTGACGTGAGAAGTCAGTTTGCAGCCTGATTAACAGATGCTGTAAATAAAGGGTCCTCTGTGAAGATTGGGCACTGTAAAAGATAGCTTCTGTATTCCACAGTGATGTTCTAGCCAAAGATATGTTTCATATTCACAAGTGGGAGAACCCCTGGGACACGTATACACAGAAAACCAGCTTACATCAATTTCACAGTTAGCGCTGGATGCTAAATGCGACCTTAACATGATGCAGTCAAAGAATGGAAGCAGTGTGTCAGTTTAAGCACTGGAGTTCCTTAAGATGCTAGAGAATAAGCAAAAAGAAAATTGCAAAGCATATGAACAGGAATAAAAATCCTCCCCCTTTTAATCTCTGATTTGTTTAGGATTACTTCGGCGAATGTTCTGAGACTGCAATTAAGGACAATGTAGTTATTGTGTATGAACTTCTGGAAGAAATGTTAGACAACGGCTTTCCACTGGCAACAGAATCCAACATACTGAAGGAGCTGATTAAGCCTCCCACAATTCTGCGTTCTGTTGTCAACTCCATCACAGGTATGAAACTAAATGATTTTCAGAGGTAACTGCTTTAAAACAAAGCCCCGTCACACCTCATAGCTACAAAACCTTATTGTATCAGTGTGAATCTGGAGGGTGAGGCCACAGTCATTTGAGGTTGGCTGAATAAAAGCAGTTCCTTCCTTATCTACCATTTATGCATGGCCCCTTCAATATCCCCAAAGCAGCACTGCCTGATCCAGCCCCAGCTGCTGGAGTCCCTCAGCAACAGCCATTCCCAGCTGGGACAGCACATACTGGAGACAGGTGCTCTGGGAGTGGCACAGAGCTAGCCCAAGCCTTGAATAACTGAAGGGCACTGGAGAAGGTTATATAGTATAAGAAATTCCTCTACAGCAGTGTTTAACAGATATCTAATAAATCTTTGGTGCCTGGGGACAGATAGCATGAAGGGAAACAAATAGCCTGTCCTCAGCCTCCCCCTGCCACCACCAGCATCCATCAAGCTCAGTGCTGGTTTCAGGCTGTTGTAAATGCAGACATCTCATGTGGACAGGACCACGTGTCTGTCAGCTGAGCTGGTGGAATCTGCTGGGCTGGCAGGCAGGTGCAGGGGAGGTGAACCATGGGGTGTCACCCTGGGCCAGACACGTGAGATGGTCCCCTGTACGTTGTGCTAGAGACAGGCAGTAGGTGGGCTGTGAGGCCATAGAGGCAGTGCGTAGGGCAGCAGGGCTGGGGGAAAGAGGCAGCATGTAATTTCATTTTTTTTATGCAGTCTCATTGGGTTTATACTGTGTTTTTTTGTTGTTGCTGTTTTGTTTTTGTTTTTTTTAAATGATGGTAGTACTAGTTACCTTATAACCAAATAGCTTAGGAAGCTGTTTTCTCACACTGGGCAGTGGTACAAGTAACAGCGATGGCAGGCAGGGGCAGTGGCCTCCCTGATGAGGAGGCAGGAAGGCAAGTCAAGAAGGTAGGGTCAGATCAGAGCTGGAGATGATAACGTGGCCTGTCACAGTTCAGTAATGACTGAGCAAGCCAAGCCAGAAAGTCGAGTCCAGGTCAGGGTTTGGGTCGATGTGGTGCACGGTCAGGCCTGCATGCAGTCATGTCACTCCTGGCTAGCTCAGGTGGGCACCAAAAGTGAGAACCATGGTATAACAAGTGAAAGGGGTGGGAGCCCTCCCTAAATCTTTCATGTTTTTTTTCGTAAGAGCTCTTACCATCAAAATGGTTCCAAAGGCAGCTTGCTAGCACTGCAGGAAGATGAGGAAAATACGCTGGAATATCTTCAACTGCAGTGATGAAATCCTTTGGGGGATCTAGGCCGACATCTCCTTCTACTCAGACATGCTGCTGACTCAAGCTTTGTATTTTGCTGTGCAAAGTACAAAATCTGAAAGCTGTAATAAGTCTGGATGCATCCTTAATGTTTACTCATGTCACCTAACAAATGAAATTTTAGTGGTTCAGATTTAGTTTGCAGTTCTAGGGGCCAAATCTTTTGTTTCTTGATTGCAGCCATTACAACGTTCCTCTTGTAATTAATTACTGATGCTGAGTTCCTTTCTGTTCTTAAGGCAGCAGTAATGTGGGTGACACCCTTCCCACTGGACAGCTGTCCAACATTCCTTGGCGCAGAGCAGGGGTAAAATACACAAACAACGAAGCCTACTTTGATGTCATTGAAGAAATTGATGCGATTATAGACAAATCAGGTAAGATACCATGCAAACTCTCTTTTGTTTTTTGTTTGTTGAATGTGTTTACACTTACTGTTTTTAGAGAGAATACAGTGCAGCTGTTTTTTTGCATCTCTGTTTCCTATGCATGGATCTAAGCCTAAAGTAGAAACATACAACCAAGTTAAAATAACATGTCCAGATTTATTTCTTAAGTTTTTGTATAAATGGCAATATGCTCTAAGCTGCTTAAAGAACACTGTACATCTACAATACATACTCAGTAGTTAGGTATTTTCTGGTCGTGTATTGATTTTTTCTTGAGATACAAATGGAAAAAAAAATCTTAGAAGTTTTAAATGCAATGGCAAAATTACCTCACATTGTTCTTACCAGTAATCTGTCTCATTGCTTATGAGCCCTCAAATGAACAAGACAGAAGAAGTCATCAGCTTTTCTCTGATGGCAAGACAAAACTTGTTGCAGAATCCCTGGACAGTACTGTTTTTCTTGTATGTAAACCAGAGCCAGATATTGGGAACCCTAATACTACTGCTCTACACCACTTTGACAGACACTCTGACCGCAGCTGTACTGGGGAGTCACAAGTAGCTGTTGTGCAGCTCTTCCTCCTGCTGTTTTGGTGGCAGAAGAAGGTGGCAGTCTCAGTCAGAACACCCTGACAGCTGTGTCACTGTCCTGGCTCAGTAGAATTCCTAAGTGTCATGTGATTGCCTTGCCTGAGGAATTCTAATCAAGACTCTGTTTTGATTTCTGTATATATCCTAAGCCTAATCAGTGTCCACAAGACACTTTTAATTCCTACTGGGGCTCTGGTGCTATACTCACAGCCTTTTTTTCTGCTATGATCCCTTAGAGACTTAGAATGAGGAGTCTTTTTTTCCTGACCTTCATTAGGACTAAGAAGTAGGCAAGGTGGCTCCCCAGGAGTGAGGATGTTATCCTGTTTTAAAAGGGTCTGCTTAATTGTTTCATTGGAAACAGGATCCCTTCTTTTCAGGTACTAATCCTTAGTTTCTCCTCCCTCTTGACTGGCTCAGCCGTAATTTCTACTTACCTTCTAAAAGAACCTTTGTTTGTAGGTCTAATTAGTCCTGAGCCCTGCTTATGACTTTTTGTCCTTATAAGGCATTGAAGGAAATTATTTTTTTCCAGGTAAGGTGCTCAGTAGTTTCAGTTTCATGATTTCTTTTGGCTGTAGATCTGTCTAACATCACGATGGACATATACTCCCATCGTGAAGGAGGCCATGCTTGTGAAAGCCAAGGATGATGACATCCTGTGCTTTGTTGTGTTTAGGTGTTTATTGTTTTGATGTGAATCAGCTTTCCCTGCACCACTACACAACTTGGCAGTCTGCTCTAGACAGGGGTGGAAGAAAGGAAGATTTGGAACTTGCATATTCTGCAGTTCTTATTTGCACATTGCTTGCCACATGCAGTACAGGCTCTGCCTCACAGCTTGCACAGGTGTAACTAACTGGCCATGGACATGCTGCTGGCTCTGGTTTGTATATTTTAGCAAGCTGCCCAGACCACGGGTAACTGCAGAGACCATTCCTGTGTGTGCTGCCATGATCCCGAGTGTTGTGCAAATAGCATCTGTGCCCTCTAGCTGCACTTCACATATGTTAGGCCTTGAGAGTATGTTAAGTGAGGTCTTTTTTTTTTCCTCCCACAGGTTCCACAGTCTTTGCAGAAATCCAAGGTGTTATCGATTCGTGCATTAAGCTCTCAGGAATGCCAGATCTTTCTCTTTCTTTCATGGTAAATTCAGTACTGTATTTGGCAATTTTAATTGCTCAGGATATATCTTTTTTAATGAACAGAGTTAGATATTGTAAGAGCATGACAACTACTTCATCAGTTTCACAGGAAAGATGATATATCAAGTTTTGCACTGTAGTTTAGAAGTTGCTGCACTGTTCAGTAGTTGGAATGGCCTTCGTGCACCAAAACACTCAGGGGAACTGCTGCAGTAGTGCAGTGCTACTTGGAGTCCAGGGAACAGAACTGCATAGTGTCCAGAAGCTCATTCTGGACTATTTTATGACATTCTGCTCATGGCTGTGCCACTACTTGCAGAACCCAAGGCTGCTGGATGACGTCAGCTTCCACCCGTGTATTCGATTCAAACGCTGGGAGTCTGAACGAGTCCTCTCATTTATCCCTCCGGATGGGAATTTCAGGCTGATCTCCTACCGCGTCAGTTCGCAGAAGTACGTTCTGGTTTAGATGCAGTCACTGTGTAGGTACACTGTCTAATGCCTTCCATCCGAGTAGCTGCAGATTTCCCTTTGTTAAGAGGAGAATTTATACCACTACCAAAAAGCACACTCCCAGGTTCTGACTGATTTGGGGCTGTGTGCCCGCTGCAAGAAGAAAAGTGTTCAGTGAACTCAGCAGTCACTTCTCAGTGGGATAAAGCACCTGTGGTACTAATTCAGGGCTAGTCCTTCCTGGTTACGAGTGTCACTGCCTGATGTTGATAGCAGAGATTTTGTATAGGTAGAGGGCTCTGCTATTCATTAAAATATTTTTTTAACCGAAAAAAAAACCATCTAAACTGCAAGTACCTGCAAACTAAGTCTGATTTGACTGGCACCTGTTGTGAGAATGGGCTTAGTGAGATTACTGTAGAAGTACTAATAACTCAAAAGTAAATAAAAAAAAATACAATAAAAGGATAGAGATTAGAACCATTTAGAAGAAAATCATCTCTTCTATAACAGAACTCCGCTAATAAAAATGGCTTCCGAAGAACAGGAAATCACTTACCACTTTTGAAAGAAACTCATTCTAAGTTGAGTACCTGGCAGAAACATAGGAAGTAATTATGAGTAAGGTCTTTGTTTCCCTCAGTGCAGAAGCAAACAGGATGCATTCAATAATTGTCTTCTCTTGTCAGCTTGGTGGCAATTCCTGTATATGTGAAGCATTTGATCAGCTTTAAGGAGAACAGTTCTTCGGGAAGATTTGATGTTACCATTGGACCAAAACAGAATATGGGGAAAACAGTAGAAGGAGTTGTGATGACAGTTCACATGCCAAAAGCAGTTCTTAATATGAACCTCACCGCTACGCAGGGCGGCTATACGTTTGATCCAGTTACTAAGGTAAGTCTTAAGGTCTCACTTATCTAAGAAGACATAAGAGCAAGTCCTACATAATGCATAGTGCTGGAACACTGTTCCACACATGGCAAAAAACTTTCTCACCAGCATATTTAATAATTCAGATCTTCTCTTTAAAATTCCCTTTTTCAGTCTTAGAGATGTACCAGTTGCAGTTTCTGGTTATATCGGCCTCCTTTGCTTCCCTTCCCCACTTCCTTTCTTTTTCCCCACGCTTTCAGTTTTTTTAATCTTTATTATTTGCAACAATACATTGCTACTGGTTTCAGTTATGGTATATTCCCCAACCAGTGCCCTTTAAAACATACTTAGGAGAAAATGCAGTAGACTTGAAAACAAGGAGTCAGAAAAATGAATGGCAAGAGACCATAATTTTTAACTAAACCAAGGTCTGTCTTTTTAAGACAACAGGAAGGAAAACAAAGGAACTGAAGGATCATCTTGTTTGTCTTGCTTCTCAGTTGGGTAAGACCTAAATTTCTTAAAGCTCCTGAGGCTTTTCAGTCCCTAGAAGCTGTTCCCCTGGACACAGCATGAGCCAAGGCCTTCTGCTGGCTCCAGCAGCTTGCTCGGAGCTTTCTGCTGCCCTTGAAAAATCTCAGTTGGCACTTGGTTTGAATTGCAAGAGAAGGCTCTCAAAGAAACACTTTGCTTCAAAAAGAACAGATGCTGATCCTTCTAAAACAAACAGTGGCATGCCAGCTCCTGGCCACTGGGACAATTCTACCAGGCTACTTCTGTACCCAGCAAGCTAAAAGCTTCACCTGGACTTGGCTTCATAGCTGGTATCCATAAGGGCTGCTGCTACCGTTCCCTCTTTTCCCGACAGGTGTTAACATGGGATGTTGGCAAAATTACCCCTCAAAAGCTGCCAAATTTGAAGGGTATAGTGAACCTGCAGTCTGGAGCCCCCAAGCCTGAAGAGAATCCAAGTTTAAATATCCAGTTTAAGATACAACAGCTTGCAATTTCAGGTGAGTAGATGGACGTTACAGGAGACTGATACTGATAGATAATTAGCAGCAGGATACGGAGTAGGAAACTGTTGGTCATTTAGCAGGGGGGATGATGAGCCTTGCTTCCAGATTCTCTTGCTGGGAATAGTGACTGGGTGGTTTTGTTGAAGCAGGACTCAAATACAGAGATGTATAGATTTTATTATAGTCTTTGTTGACTTGTGCTCAAAGCAAATTTCTCCTTTTAGAGAAGAGAATGATCTAGCATGCTATTCTTGACTTGCACCACTACAGTCTTGTAAGACAAAACACTTATTGATTTTCAGTAAATGATGCCTTCTTTTTACTTCCTGGAGCTGGTTCGTTTTTTGTCTCCAAAACAAATTGTGAGTAAAATAAAAATGGTAAAGGCAGAAGTACGTTTATATCTACCACTCCTCATTCTGCCAACACTTAAATCACACATATTGCCCAGCTGGAGAAAACTTCTGTGAGCAAGCATTGCAGGATTAGGAGCTCCCAGAGCAGCTGGCTAAAAGGGTGACTGAAGCCAGGAGGTGAGAAGCAGGGATAGCACCTGTCCATCCAGGTAGGTTACCAGGCTGTGGTTCATTTGCCACTGTTTAACTGACAGACAGCATTGCTGGTGTTTTGCTTTTAACTTTATGCTCTTCTGTTTTTGTCTTCTACCAGGACTGAAAGTGAATCGCCTGGACATGTATGGAGAAAAATACAAGCCCTTTAAAGGTGTCAAATACATTACAAAAGCAGGAAAATTTCAAGTCAGGACATGAGAAGAGGGTCAACTGCTAAGAGGAAATTCCCCTTCAAACAAAGTTTAAAATGACTGCTTAGTGACTTATGTTGTGATTAATTAGGTGCCAATTAATTAATAGATACTGATTAGTTCGGGATCAAAGCAATTGTGCACAGCAGCTCTTAAAATGAAGGCGTAGCTTAGTTTTTCCTATTATGGCTTTAAACTGAGGTACCTTTTTTCTAATACACCTTCACTTTTTTTTAACTGACTCGTCGTGCTGGTGAATTGTATGGTACAGGTGATCCACAAAATGTCTCCAACACTACACTGCCAAATACCAAAGCCCAGAGGCCAAGCACATTATGAAGGCCAGACAGGCGATCGGGGAAGTGGTGTGGTGGCACATTCTGCTGTTGTAGCTGCCTGCAGAGAAAGCTGGGCTTTTCTCACTGCCAGCTGCCAGGCAGCACTCCACAATGCATCATGCCCTCCCTGCAGAAACAGCAGCAACGCAAGGGGTGGGGGTCCCACAGCGGCCTGGCACAGAGCAAATGTCACTCCTAAGAAAGAGCTTCTGACAAAGACAAAATGTTTTCCTTGCTGTTTACAAGAAATTGCCTTTCTTAAGAAGCGTTTGCCTTAATCAGCTTTCATTTGTGCCATCTGCAGATGAGCTGATAAAAATAACATTCTGCATTAAATTGGGGAGGCGATTGTTGCTTCAGTAATCCACTTTCTTTCTGTTTTATCTCACCGTCATCTTTTTTTTTTTTAAGAACACAGTTGCAGAGAGTAAGATCTATTTTTTACGTAAAGCCTTTGCTTTGGTTTTGATGTTCCACTTTGTTTTGAGTGGATGCCACCAGATTTGTGCTGTGTGTACACTGGAGTGGAGTGTAGCATTTCAGATATAGCACAATAGAAGTGTCAAGTATATTTAATGGACGTGTGCTTTAATGTTATGAAATAAAGGGAACTCTGCTGCAAATGTTTTCTCTTGTGAAGTGATCACTGCTGTAAGCTGTTCATAATGCTTTCGGGTCTGATTCCTGCTGTATGGTTACGTGGTAACCAACTGCCAGGCCTTCACTGAATTTGATCACTGCGAAGGTATTTAGAGTTCAGATAGCCTGCTGTGGTCATGAATGTAAGAGGGTCTTTGACAGTCAGAACGGAGATGATGCAGAGCTGACAATCTGTGCCCCACAGTTAAACCATACATTTGCTCAGTACATCATTCTGACACTTGGGTTTCTCAGCTTACTGAGTGTACAATACTGGAGAATCTTTATTTCCTTTACCTGTTTGGCTCACAAATGGATACAAGTGGTGCTAGCTTTGCTTCAGATAAATAATAGAAACTATGTAAAAGAAATCTGGATCAGTTTCAAATTTTGAGACATAAATCACTGAAGGAAAAAAAAAGTGTGTGAAACCCATCTGAAGCACAGACAGCAAGCCAGCAAGAAAAGCATCTTCTCTATTAGAAACTTTGGCAATATCGCTAGGATAAACTAGATCACAAATCTACTCCAGACTTCTGGAAGTACAGCAGATTACTACAGATACACAGTGCTTATACAAACTAGTAGGTCTAAGAAAGCTCTAAGAAAGCCTTGCATTTGTATAGGCCTGGCACTTGGCCTTCTAGCCCACCTGTTTCAATTGGTGGAACACATACCAGTGCATTGCTTGGCCTACAGTTCTGCTCCACGTTACAGTAACTAGTATCCTTAAGTTAATGTTACTAAAAATCTCTTCACATCTAACAGATATGTCCCGAGTCTGAGTACTACAGCTGCTCTCTATGTTACAGGGCACCAGTAGCCAGTAGCAAGATCTTTCTGAAGGGACAATGTTACAACAGAGATAAAAACACAAGATCAAAACCAGTTCCCTCCAGCACCACCACTTACCTTCTCTAAGTGTGCACCATGCTCCACTCTCTGAAAGCCCTTGGATCCACACTTCACAGCACAGCACCAGAAGTCACTGTCAGCAGCAGCACTGAGCTGGAAGAGAACGCCCATAGCACCAGGATGGTGCTCCTCAGGGAAATGCTTTTTGTCATGCTGACTCACTCCATTTCCCCAAACACAGGAGAGTCAACAGCACAATTTTCAGTAGTGTGGACTGTGTTCATATCCTCCCTTCTAAAACTACCTGCACCAGCACCAGTATGGACAGCACAGCCTAAGAAACAGAAGGATGTCATTGAGGAGCACATAGTGCCAGCTCTCACTCCACCCTTGTGCAGCTGTCCAGCTCCAGGAGTGCTGCCAAAGGTGACCGTCCCGTAGGTTCTCACGGTTCTTCAGCCACAGACAGAGCTCTGTTAACAGAGTTATAACTGGCCTTTAACCTATTGCCACTACATCCTAGCTGCCTTCTGGCACTGCTGGGCTCCACTCAGTCTCACATCGCCAAGAAGTGTTGGTTCTGCAGTCATGATGTGTGTATCCTGGGAGAAATTCTGACACAAACATTTTATGAAAGGTGGTGAGCAATTCTGTACCAGAAACACAACTAATTCCATGCAATTGCCTTTGCACTCAGGTAATTTTTCCTTTGCCAAGTACAAATCAGATCAGATGAAGATTGGATGAAGTGCCAGCCAGAGCTGCAGCTCCTCCTGCACTGACAGCATCAAGCAAACACCATTTCCAATGCTGGGAGCCTCAGACAGCACTACTGGGGCAGGTGGCCTCAGATCAGGCCCCTGGAACAACTATTTTCTCCCTCGGGGCCACAGCTCCTCCTGAGTTTTCAGCTACAGTTTCACTGGCAATCGAGACAAAAACAACTGGTTTTAATACTGTTTCAGAAACTGCACCTTTTTGCTCAGAACACCATCTTTTTGCTTCAGTATTTCTGCTGCTGTACCCACTGGCTCCTCTTGCTGCTACAGTATTAGCACTGTTCCATTACCTTTAATACCCACAGGCTGACATTTGTAGAAATGCATTTTTATTGTTTTAACAGAACCAAAGAATAAGGTTGGAAACATTAGACTATACGTAAACACATTTTGGTTTATAAACAACATTTTATAGTGGTAAAACATTTCTAAGTGACATTCATGGTCTTTTTCCAATTTTTGCTGCATTTCAGGTCTGAAGACTGATAGTGTTCAAAAAAAACCCATTAATTGCATAAGGTGAACGAGTATCTCAGCTTCTACAAAACAACTCAAGAACCTACAGCAAACATTCTGGAAGAATCCCAAAGGCAACCATGATTTGTAACTCTCCCACAAACATTACTCGATAAACAAAAAGTGATCTTTGGCATAAACAATTATGTATTAAAGGCATTAGTAATATTGCATTAATATCAGTCAAGCAACTAAACACTGATGCTAAAAAAAACTCTTAGAGAAGCTTGAATGGGGGTAAAGGGTGGGAGTGTGAGGAGCATTGAAATGCAGGAAGACTGCTTAGAAATTCCCTTTAAAATTACCCCTACCTATTCAGTGTTATTTACTATTAAATAGAAATTACTACATTACAATTACATTAAAGATCTGGTATAAACTGACCAAATGCAAGACATCCAGGTTAAGGCTCTGGCACCTCTTCCTTACTCTTCCTGTTCCAGGTAATTACAGGAAGAGAGCACCAAGGAAAGATCCTAAGTACCACGTGTTCTGTAATACCCAGACACTGGGAGCAGATTGAAGACCAACACACACGTTCTCTTGCTAAGGTCAGTTTGAGGCAGATGCATTAGAATCAGTTTAACTTCCCTTTTTAGATAGCAGTGCAGTGGGGGGGAGCAAGTCCAAGTGTAGAGTGTTACAGACCAGCAAATAGCAGCTGACTATTTTCTGTTTAAGCTGTGAAACATCTGCTCAGTCTGACAAGGCCACTTCAATAAAGGTCGTGCAACAATGACCAGCAAATGAAAATGAACAGGGTCTCATGAGGTCCGTGCTGATTTGGGCATTAGTTTGCAAGTGCTCCTTGCAGAAGTACAGCGACCCATTCTAAAACAGTAATTCCAAATGCCAAAAGAGACGATGGAGCAATGAACAAAAACTATGTATAGGAAGATGTTAGATCATGTAAGGATAAAAATACTTGAAGCCTATTTCATCCAGAGTGCATCTGTCTACAGAAGACTGTGTAACACATGGTTCAATTTACTAAGACTCAAAAAAGCTTTTAAACTTCTTAACTCCGACTGTGAATAAACCATTAAAACCATCTGGGGACAGGAGCTTCCTATCTCTGTAGGACTTGTGTTTCAGAAAGCTTAAGCAAAGCTATTGCACTGTTGGAAGCAAGAGCAGTGAGTCAAAACATCTTCTGAAGGTAATATTCTTTATCTTTCAATTTCCATCTCAAGTGGCTGGAGTAATATGAGATGCAAAGAAGAGTAAAAATAATAATGGCACGTGTCTTGTGCTCATTTTGCTTTTCAAAAGGAAGGAGCCAACATGTGACGTTTTCTGGTCCTGGACACATACCTAGATTCAAAGAACCATGACCTTTCAAGCTCAATACATCCCTAAATTGAGCAAGAAGGAGAGTTGCACAATTAAAGGCCTCCAGCTGACAACAGTGTGCCACTGACATTCACCAGAAGCGTCTCGGTACAGCACAGAAGTTCTGTTACAGGGTAACAGAGGGGTGACAGACAGCTCCAGTTTTTGTTCAAGTACTGTTGCCAAGCAAAAATCAACAAGAACATGAAAAAAAAAAAGAACCACTTCAGCAATGGGATTTTAATCTTCATTCCAGAACCGCTTGCCCCTTCCCATCCCTTTTTTCCTTTTTAAAAAATCCAAACTTTCTACCACTTCTAAACCATTTAAAGAGCCAATCAGAGGTCTGTTGGAGAGTGTCTGTACACCCAGGTTTTCCCTATATCACTGCCAACTAGCACTGTTAGCATCCCTGACTCTCAACGCAAGCTTTAAGTGAGGTCTACATGTTATACCATCACATGGAAACTACTGGAATATGCAGTGCATAAATGAAATGTGCTTCTGGGATTACAGATTAAGAAAATCTTCAAAAGATAAAAAAAGATAAGATCTGTCTATAATCGGAAAGAATTTTGAGGTGTTTGATATCAAACAAGTTCCAAAGGTACTTTAAATGCATTCTCTTATAATTCACACCCTTAGAATGGGGCATTAGCATAAGCTAATTTTAAGCTTATGTACACAGCACCTTTGCTGCTAATAAATCTCTTCCACTTCCAAAAAAAAAGGCATTTTATGTTACAGAAGACAATGCTTATGTGGTGTTTACTGATACCAGGGGGTCTTTCTGACCCAGCGCAGAGTGAATCCAGCATCTGTTCTTATCTTAATGGATGCTGCTTCAGCTTCTCGCACAGTTTCCTTTACAGACTGCATAAGGTTCTGGGCATTATGAACCAACATCTCAGTTGCCTGAAAAAAAAAAAGCACAACAAAAATGTATCAGGAAATAGCATGTTCATAATAGTGGGATGGAAACCCACTGTGCACAGTAATCCCCCCAGTACAGCATTTTTAAGTCAGTCTACTGCTGAAAAGTTACACTGCTGCTCAAGCAATAGCTGACTCCCAACAGTACTTTCCTGTTTGTCACTAGGCATTGGAAGTCTGAATCAAAGCTCAATTTTCAAAGCTGAATATCTCTCAGAAGCCAAAAATGGCAGGAATCCAACTGAAAAAACATGCACTTGGGGGCCAACAAAACCATAAAACAAATACTGAGGACCATGTCGGGAAATACTTTCACTACAGCCCACTACGGGGCGCTATTACTCCTTCAGCGTTAGCCTCAGTGTCGCTTCAGCTAAGTCCTGCAAACTCACTTCTGGAAGGAAAGGTGATGAACAAGTCACAGACCCGAACCAGAACAATTGTTTTGCTCGAGGAGGACTAACGATCCTTTACTCATCTGCAGATTTTGAAACAACAACCAATGTGTTAAGTTTTCCTTACTAAGCACCTGAGGAAAGCTTCTAGACACCGAGCTCTCAAAACACAGCTGCTGTTTGTGTTGTTTCTTTTTCCCCCCATAACACTGATCGACAGCTCCACCTCCCACCAAGTTTCACACCTCTCACCTGCTCTGATTCTTCATCGCTGATGTTAGTCCTGCCCAGCATGGTAGCTTTAACCGTGGAAAGAATTTTGAGTTGCGTACTGATGGTTGGGATTCGCTCACAGACCTGAAGAGTTGAGATAAAAGAAATGTTCCACACTGTAAACTCAACCAATACACTTTTCTTCCCTTTAGATCAATTCTTTAGTTTTCCTATACTATTCCATAAAGAAAAAGCATAGAGGGAACCATGTAATTTTCAAGTCTCCCAGACAAATACTGGTAAGATAACTGAACATCTTATTTTGGTCGCTCTGAGAATTTTTCTGGAGAACTACATTCTCCCTTCCTCTAGATATTCCTCAGGTGTTTTAGCCAGACCTGGGAATGGAAGGCTATTTACCTGTCTGTCAGAGACAGTGAGAAAAGCAATGCTGTGTTACACTGCTGCTGCTGTTCTTTGACACAATAGAAATGAGTAGATGAAATACGAAGCAATGCAGAACTGGGAGAGAGCAGCACTCGTAGCACAGTATTTCTCAAAGCCTCTCAGGCATCTTTCACTTATCCGTAAACCCACTGTGACTTTACAGAACAGGCACCACTACGGCATCTAAAAGCACGCCTGCAACTTGACAGAACTCCAGAAGCCAAGTGAAGACACTTGCTCCACTGCAACACCTCCTCTCCTCACAGATGGTAAGGGAAGAACAAAGTAACTGAAGGTGTGCACAAGCTAACTCGTTACCTGTAAGAGGTTTGTTCTAATGCGTTTATCAGTGCATTGCTTGGCCACCTCTTTGGCCAACCGAGTGACTTCATCCGACGCCTTTGCAATATCTTTAGCACACTGAATGAGGGCACGCTTGTTCCCGCTGCCTCCTCGCACCAGGCGCGACATCTCCGCCATGAGCAGCGCCATTCGTTTCGCAGCAGCGATGATGTCGTTACCCTGGAGAGAACAGCACCAGTGAGTGTTTGTGGCAGGAAGGCAGCGTCCCAGAAGTCACACCTACATTCTGGTAGCAACCCTTTCAGGAAGGCAAGGATGGAAGAACCATTGTGAACACAGAAGAGGTTTCTTCGAGGAACAGGGAAGATCTGTTCTGATTATCTACCTATGGAATATTTTGCTTCCTATGACTCAGGGGGAAATAAGTTTGTTTCCAAACTGGAAAAAAAATGAAGTGATAAAGTGTTAGTTTGTCCATGGAACAGGAGTTTCTGCTCTGCTGGTTATATTTTAAGATAAAGCATGTTAATAGCATTTGAAATTCCAGATCTCTCAGTAAGGGGAGCGAGGGAGCTACTTTCTAAGCGTGCTAAGTACCTTGTTAAACAAAATAGCACTCATTTGGTTACACAGTTGAGCATCAAGTTTTCAGTGGCGTCTGAAATTGAAGTTGTTAAAGTATATCTGTGCTGCTACCTCACTACGTTGCTGACAAGTGGAACATAATCTGTAACAAAGGTTTGTCACAGTGTGGAAATGAGATGCAATATTATCGCTGGGTTTTTCCAAGTTATTCCTCGACAAGTTGCTGCTTTTTTAATTAACTCTCTCCCTTTAAAATAAAGCTTCTAGGAGAGAAAAAACTTGTACTTTAAAAGATAACCTGGTATTATCATTAAATTCAGAGTTCTTGTGTTAACTACATCAAAATAAGTCATAAAAATAGTTCTAATACTTGCAAAGTGGGAATTAAATACCAAAAATAAACCAAAAACATCTCTCATACACTGTTCCAGAGAGAAACCTAGTGCAAGGAAAAAGCAGTCCAAACTTGTTAGATTGTTAGTAGTCTGTTAGTGCATTTAGATTCACCTTCATGAGAAGTCGTTAGGCAAACATGAAATCCTGAGTGCCATGATGCATTCCTACTGTGTGGATGAAATATTAGCACGGTGATTTTAAGTACTAGCGCACACATCCCTCAGTGCAATTTCACAACGAATGACCAATGAAGACCAGAGCAAGAAGTACACAGTGAGAACCCAACTGTTTTCTCTGTCCTTTGCACGTACTTCCATGACTCACTACTTGTCAGTTCAAGAAGATGTCTGAAACACGTCATTAAGTGTGGCACAGATATGGTGACACAAAAAGCTGAACTATCCGTTACCGTGACCTAACTAAACTGTTTGCTAGTATAACCAGTTAGGATGCAAGTGACATAAGACAAAGCTTTTCCACGTTTTCACGCAGGAGGATCAAGAAATTAGGACCAGTGTCATTTACGAAGCCCTCTAACAAGTTATCCAAGCATCAGAATCTGAAAAGGACAAGAACATTTTAAAGCCCTTTTTATTAAAAATAGTTCTGTATATCTACACATACATATTTACACACACATCCCTAACCTTCGTTTGTTACGGAACACCGACCTTTCTTTTTGTGGCATGCTACAAAAAGTGGCAAGTCTTGCAAACACTTGTGCTCAGACAGAAGAAACAGGCCACTTGTGAACGCCTGAACCCTGTGTTAGATGTCCATTGGTTTCATAGGAACAATCTCAATTCAGCAGATAACAGCATTCAGTGCAGCTTCTTCATAAAAGAATTCTCTCAAAAGCAGCATTTGCAATACAGCCAAGTGCAAGCCAGCAGACAGTCAGTCCTCCTCAGTAAACACTGCCATACAAAGCCATTCCTTGTTCAAAGGTATTTTAATTGACGGCACCAATGGAGGCAAAGCACAACAGACATGTTAAATGACTTCTTGAGCACTGTATACACTGCTGGATTCGGAAGTCATTAAGAAACCACGAAGGATGGCTTCCTAGGTAGCCCAAATTAATGTAAAAAAAAAAAAGGAGGAAGGAAAGACAAGCCCTGTTTACAATTTGAGAACTGCTGTAACAAAGAAGGACAGGCAGATGCAAAGAGAGAGGAAGCCTTTTAATATTAATAAGTGACCCAAATCAAGCTTCAGTCTGGCACTGACAGACAGATCTAGCAAACTTGTGAAGCCACTCTCAGTCCTTAAGATGAAGTGCAGGCAAATGTTTTCATTCAGAATGACGGGACCCAGCAGGGATCAAGAGTGATGCAAATGTGTCAGCGTTCCAAATGGCTGGATGCACACAGATCAGTCCCCGGGGGAGACTCAGGAGTACCTTACTAGACCACTTGGTTGCTTCCCGATGCAGAGACTGAGCAGCAGCCAGAATGGGCTGGTTAACAGGCTGATTGGTTGGCATTAACAGCAGCTCAGGCTCGTAATCATCTTCAATGTCAGAGGGGAGACTGAATTCAACATCTGCATCATCCTCCTCATCTATATCTACACCAGCCTCAGCCGCTTCGTTAATCACAGTCACAGGCTTTGCAGGTGGCAGCAAGGGTGGAGAAACAGGGGACAGTTAGTACGAGGAGCAGAATTTGGTGGAAGAGCATGAACTGAGCTGTTTTAGTGACCAAAACATCCTCTTGGTCTCTCCGTATCTGATAGGACAGCTCTAGGATCAGGTCAGAGGGAGGAGGGGAAGGAATACAAGATTAGCAGAAGGAAACAAACATTTCACCTGTGTATCAAAGTTACCAAAAAAAATTAAGCAACAATTCAAAGATGCAGCAACGTTTTTCAACTCGGCATACAGCTTCTACACACAGAGGCTGATTTTCAAAACAACATTTTTCTGGCAAGACAATGGTGAAATGAATGGATTTTCTGTTTTAATGAAAGCCGTTTCACTGGCTAGAAGCAGGCACAGCAGCTGATGACTGCAGCATTTGTGTAGACAGAAAGCACATATGAAAGCTCTTTCACACAGATGTGGTAAGAGATAGCAGCAGGACCACAGAAAAACCACTGACACTGTGTGGCTACCAAGAAAAGAAACAGGTGGGGTAAAGAAAGGAAGTCAAGTACCACAGATAACATGAAAATTAACAAAATCAGGTTATGAAAAGAAGAGATGCTGAATGTTATGAATGACATTAATATCACAGTTCTTAAAGAGACTAAAACAATTAGTAAATTAAGAGGATTATGAAGCATATGATACTGTTTTGCCACAATATGTTGTATCCATTACCTTTTAAAATAAATCATCTTTATTTTAAGCAAATATATTCCATTAAAAGTAGATCACAAAGATGAGGTAACAGTAGTGTAACAGTACAGGCATTTATAATATAGCAGAATTTCAATAAAAAGATATTCTAACATTTACTGTGTTATACAAAACAAACAACCCTCACCAAAGCCTATACGTTTGCAACTGAGTTTTGCTTGAGGTCTAATTGTTTATCTATCCCAAGATGCCTACACCAGCAGAAACATGCCAAAGTTTTGGTAGGAATAAGTTTTAACGTCTGTATATTGCCAAACTGACTCAACTTGGAAGACTTAAATCTAAGTATCAAACCAGTGAAAAGCTCCCAAGTATCCCTTATTTTTAAGGTAGTTTTGACACAGAAGCTTAACTACACAAAATCTTTATTCTCTCATTTAATCAAAAGCAGCAGAAAGGCAATGATATCTAAAGCAATAGATGATGATTAGTTTGTGGTCTATGAGAGAAGGAGTACACAGCAGCCTGTAATTCCCCCTGTGAGAAGGAGTTTTTGAGAAGTTGAAGAAATGAACTGCACATCTTATAGGAACCAAGAATGCTAGCACTTGCTATTGAAGATTACTTACTTGTCCCCTATAAGCCTGAAGCAGCAGTGAGCTAACATAAACAGAGCAGAAGGCAGTTGACAGTCTTCTGCCATTTAGCATGAGACAAGACGTTGTGTTTCTGCCCTTACAAGTCTATTTTATATTCCTTAGCAGCAGGGTCCATCAATCCCTCTTCTACCCAATAAGAAAGCAGCTTAAACTATAAATATGTTTTTAAAATTCCAGCCTCCTGGCTCCTCATAACTACTTGTGAAAATATTTAAGAAGTTGGACTGCATGTGCCAACTTGTTATTGACAAATAGTGTCAATAGGAGTGTCACTACCTCCTTCCCCAAAACAGCCAAGTAATTTTAAATGTTCCTTTTAACAATAAGGATATAGGGTATTAGAAGGACAAATGTCAGGCTACCTTACTGGTAACAGCAACAAAAAGTTTCATAATCCAAAGGCACTAAGCTTAGAGCTCTTCCATAATCAACAAGCTTTTCAGCCTGCTGCCTTGTTTTTAATATATAAATATTTTAATAGATGCATTATTTAATTTCTGCATACTTTAGCATGTATATACATGCAGTTTAGCATATAACAAGTGCTGGTTTTTTTTGGTGTTTTTTTTTTTAACCTTACTATATATATTGTTATGTTACCCACTTGGGCATTGTAACTTCAGAACACTTAGAAAGCTGTAATTATTTTCAGACTCAAAGCTACCTTCTGAGACCACCAGTATGATATGGTCTAACCTCTTAATAATGTAAAAATGTGTGTGGTATAGCCATTAGTACAGGCAAAGTAAAAGCATTTCATTTTAAAGAAAAGGCTCAAACAATTCCATGGGATTTCTACTCTACCTAAATTTTCAAAACATTATGTTCTATATGCACATTCAGTTTGAAGTTGATTCCATAGAAATCAAGGATGACTTTCCCACTCACCATGCAGATGTGTGGAAGAAAAAAGTAGAGGTCTTAAAAGCAAAATTTTGACCATGAAGTTATGCCTGCAGAAAGCTGCTAGAGGAAAAATACAGCTTGCATTTATAGGAATGATAAAGACTTTAGACTGCTTTGTCATGGCTTTGAACTTTTAAGAACATTAAGGATTTTGGCCTTGATGGTGAATGTGATTCAAAAAAAAAAAAAGACAACCAAACTGTCTATATACAGTCCCTTTTCTGATCTAAAGTGCACCAGATTAATTGTACAGTAACTTGCAGCTGGTAACATTAACAATCTCATGATTTCTGTAGCTGGTGGCTGCAGAACTCATGCAGATTTCCTGACAGTAATTAAAGCAATCAGCTTGTTAACCTAGGAAGGCACAGACACCATTGACCGTCTAGCAATACCAGCACTAAGGATCACCAACAGCTTAACATTTATGTTCACAGAGGTATGATAATAAGCATTCTATCATCTGTCATACTGTAACTCAAGTATTATGTCTGTTGCACCTAGTTCACTCTGAATGTGTGAGGGTTTCCAATTCCTTCTCCCACTGCCATGACTATTTGGTCTATTAAGACTATACCCTGAGTTGAGGCAACAGGCATTGGTCCAAACTAACAAACTCATCCAAAAGAAATATTTTTTGCACAGGATACACATGTAAATTTCTTACCTTGCTAGACCATTTCCGAGCCTCATCATGTAACTGCCTAGCAGCCATCATCATAGGCTGATTAATTGCTTCTCCTGCTTTCTGCTCTGGGAACTCCTCATCCTTTTCTTCAGGGGGTGGTGGTCTGGGTGGGGGAACCTCACCTTCTGGAAGCGGTGGTTTTGGAGGAGCAAGCTCATCAGTCAGCTATGGAAGGTAGAAACATTGTTCAGTGCAATGGAAGAGTGCAAAGATTAAGCACTGGATGGTGTCAAGGCAACACAAGATGGCATAAGCTCGAACTTCCTTCCAGTTTCTCAAGTGCACTCTGTCTAAGAAAACACTGTGTTCTATTATCTTCTGTCAAACTTCGGATTAGTTGGGTTTTTCAGACTTCTGGCTACACATAAATGTGACTGGCCAGTTGATGTGTTTTATTTCTAAGAAATAAAAATCCCCTCAAGAAATATCATCATGCAGTCCACACTTTGTCAGTGACAATGGAGTATTGCAGATTTTGTGGCACTTACATGAAGCTGCTCAAGGTCAGGAGGAGGAGGAGGAAAATCTGGTTCCTGAGGCTGGAAGGCTTCTCTGACTTTGGCCACAGCTCCCAGAATCCTGTATCCAGAATCTAAGAAACTCTTCTGCAAACCTAAATAAAAATCCCATTCCCAGATTAACAGCACTCTGTAGTATTCTCTGTAGTATTTAGAACTTCAACACTAGCCAAAAACATACTTCTATAAGGTACATCTAAGAAATGAACAATATTTAAACTACCAAGATGTCTATGCTTGATTTTTCATGTTTTCAATATCAGTATCATATTTATAAAATACATAAAGCAAAGCTTTGGCAATTAACAGTAGCTATCAATAGCCAAAGTAATTCCCCTATCAACTTTATTATGTAATATTTTCCGTATATGTACTAATTCAAGTACATGTATACTGATAACAGTGAGATGTACTTGTTTCTGACAAGGATCATGAAATAATGTAATCAACTGGAATGCTGAATCCTTTCCCCTTGAATATGGCAGAGGTCTTTGATTGCATTTAGAAAGAGCAGGATCCAGCAGTTAATGGTGTAATGCTGATCTCACCAGTCTGGAATTTAAGCATACAGAATTTCCATAATAGGAGATACACAGCTGTACAAGACAAAACAAGCACTACTACACATCATCTTTCACCAGTAAAAAAAAGATAGATCTGAAATGAGCTGACTGAATCCTTACCAGGATCAGAGATATTTCCTGCCACAGCTTTAGCATCCATTACCATTGGTGATATAGTTTTGCTTAGCTCATCAGAAGCTGCTTTGACAGCCTCCCGGAATTTAGGGTCTTCTGAGTTCTCAACTTCCCGTTTCGCCACGAGGAGGATGCGGTTTGCTCGCCTGGCAATGCTGGTGGCTCCAGCTACCAGCATCTGAGGTTGCATATTGGCCATTGCAACTTTACATTTATCAAGATCTTTCTTGATAGCCTCTTCTGATGCATCCAACAGAGACTTCGTATCGATGGCTTCATCCACTAGCCCTACAGTAGAAGTTAAAAACATTAATATTCCAATTTCAAATCTGGAAAGAAATATTTGGCATTCCCGAGACTGCTTACAACCAGAAAAGTAATCATTTCCAAAATGAGGGGTGGGGAAGAGCAGAAGAGGCCATGAAAAAAATCAGAACAAACATTTAGCTGCAGTTGCACTTCTGATTATGATACCTCTATCGCTGTAACCGCAGTCAGGCTTGCTCCCACTAATGACACTCTAAACTCCTGCTCATCTATCATGGAATGTTGCTTTGATGAAGAACTGACTTCCATAGTATACACAGTAGCATTACCTTGCTTCTAAACCTCTTCACATATATTCATCAATTTTGTACTTCTGTTCACACAAAAGGAAAGATTTATCTGATGCTTTAACTTGAGGGTGAGACACAGTGATAAAGCAGTAAGATTTTAAGCTTTCAGAAGCTAATTACAGATGACAAGGAGACAGCATACGGGACCAAGTATTTTGTTAGCAACACAATGCAAGGATCTACATTTCAGGACTGAAACCTTTCAGTGCCTCAGAAAGAGGCAGGAGACTAGGAGCTTTCATTCACTCCTTTCATCTAGATATAAGAACTCTGAACTTGCTTTCCTCCCCTGCCCCTCAATTATCTGTCCTCATCCAACATACGAAGATCTTGCAGTAAGAAAATCCTCAGTTTGCTATGGTGATCTGTTGCTGCTAGAAGCACAGGAGGTACCCTGTTTTTCCTAGGAAAGATCTTAAGCCCAACTTAACTCCCCCCACTTCTCAAAATCAACATCTATGAAAGCTGTTTTATTTATGCTGTAGCATGTTCCACATACACATTTCTGGAGTCAGAAAGCACATTTCCACTTGTCAATGCATTATTTTTGTTCACTGATTTTTTCCATACACGTCTTCAACAGAAAGGATGAAAAACCATACCAGGTAGGTAAGTACAAGTCATCCTCAACAAGAAAGCCTCCATTTACCTGTCATCTTTTCCACATTATCAATCCATTGGTTTTTCATTGTCTCAAAGTGCTCATAAGCAGCTTGATTTCCAGGATTTCTTAGAAGGATTCGAGCAGCTGATACTACCTGCCAATAGAATGCATTCTTAATTACAAAATATCACTATTTTAAAGACATCACACACATTCCTGAAAATGCTTCTGTTGTTTTAATACTGAAGGAATAGCTCACTTGTAACTCCAGTTCATCAATCTGCTTAAAGATTTACAATACTTCTGAAATTTGATACAATTACTACTTCTCCCAATTACTTCTCAAACACCAAAAATATTATATCATTTACAAATGGTTCTTGCCAGCACTGAATACAACACTTAAGATAGACTCACTAATAAACAAGATCTAAAAGTTTAACTCAAAGTGAAATAATATAAGAAGCACTTCTACTTATTTTATTAAGCCTTACAGTAACTGTTTCAAGTTAAGTTACTAGCATCTCTGCCCAGAAATGGAAGACTCAGACATAGCACGTAATCACCTTGTCCTACCTGGTAGGACAGGCACAAGTATTTGCCACTTCCCTTTTCCAACATCAGCACTACGTTCCCTGCTGCCATTAAGATCTTACTCTGATAGCAGAAGCACATGGAAAGTTCCACACAAGTCCTTTCCAACCTTTATAACAGAATTTTAAGAGTAAGAAAACAAACCTGCGGGGTAAGCTCCCTTGCTGATTTCACTGTTGCCTGAATGCCTTCCACTGTAGTTTTATTAGCAGTCCCAACTGCAGCTGCTTTTTCTGCTGTTGCACCCAGTCTAGCAGCATGGTTTTCAAAATTTGCTGCTCTTTCTTCAAACACCTGGTTGTCAGAAAAGGAATGCATTAAAGAAGCCTTACTTCCTCAACGGAACAGAATATTTCTGAAGTCTCAAATACAAGACCTTCAAACTTGACACAACTCCCAACAGGATGCAACAGGACACAACACATAGGGCTTGAAACTTCCTTTCATCCTTACATTAGTGAACTTCCTTCTTTACAAACTCACTTGGTCCCCATAGGCTACTATCATATTTTATAGTGTAGGTTGTATTTCAAAGCTAATTCCAGACTTTAACTACTGAGCTGAAGCCATTTTAGCTTACAGAGTCTAATCTGTAAATAACTGAGTTTGAAAAAATACAGGTTCTTGCTCTAAAAATTGAGGCTTCACAATTGAAGAAAGATCCCTTTTTCAAAGGTTTTTAGTTATTCAAGGACACAAACTATCCTGTTGTAAACTTAAGTTCCTTAAGGCATTAGGATCATTTTTATCATGTTTAAACAAACTAACCGAAGTTGGCAAGCATAAAGCTCTAGATACTTCACATGTAGTCAGTAGCCTTGAACTATACTGTACAACAAGACAAGACTTTATGTACTTTGATCAATATTGTTATAAATTAGGACTTCTAATCAGCTTATCTAATGTAAAGATGCACAATCCAGGAACTGCTGTCAGTGATTCTGGTAAATGAATATTTAACATGCTCAAAGTAAAACAGTGTGAACATCAAAGGGAGTATTTTCTAGCATTTACTGAAGTCAGCCTCCAAGACACCAGAAACATTTGCATGGCAATCATCCCAGTCAGAATTATTAAGCATGTATTACACGTTTGTAAAAATACTGTCATTTTTCAAAATACTAAATCAAAACACCAGTTTGTTTCTCAAAACAGTGATTCCCAAAACAAGTTAGTAACTCAAGTTTCACATGGAGAAAACACTACCAAATACTTGCCTCTTCTCTATTGGGTGTATCAGAAGGAGCAGTGGCTGCTACTGCTAACAACTTAATAGGAGTTGTAGTGTCACTAAAAACATCAGACACTTCCTGGGTCATTGCCTCTTGCATCCGTGCTTTCAGATCCTTAAAAAGATGAGGCAAATTTTTTTGTTATTTTTTTTTTTTTTTTACATGTTACACAGAAACATTAAGGTCATAATGGTTACAATCCTACAGCATATTCTCTTGACAAAACAGGTAAAAAAAAGTAGGTTACACTGAAAGCCATAAAGATAAGGCAACCTCAGAAGCATGTTCAATAAATTGCTATTTACAGCAAAATGTAGAAGCATACACTCTTCTCAGTGAAGGAGGATAAGAAGCTATGAATGGGGTTGTCTGAGACTCCGCCCCTCAAATTTGCAACACTAACAAGCCATCTGCATTGAAAGAAAAATTTTCCTTTGCTTTTAACTTCTAAATTGTTCATTTGGAATCATGCTAGGTTAGTACTGGTTAGGTTGTGGATGGATTTGATGATCTTGAAGGTCTTTTCCAATCTGAGCAATCTTAAAATTTCTATGATAATCCCTATGGCATAAAATCAAGGTTTTTGGATAAAAGATTGCTCTGGGTCTCCCAGACAAACATGTGTGTTTTTCTGCTGCTCACATACACACAAGCCCTGTATCAGAGTAGTGCAAATACTTCCACATACACGTGCTTCACTGCACAAGATGAGATTTTTACCTTCAAGGAATCCTGAAGCTGAGCAGCAATTGCCCTAGCCTGAGGAGACTCCCCCTCCCCCCTTGCTGCAAGATCAGCAAGCTGAGAAGCCAGCTGGTCCACACGGTCACATTTGGCAAGCAGGTCCTGACGATAAGGTCCCATCATAACATTGGCTAAACGACGACCTTCTGCAACCAAACCCCGAATTGCTGCCTGGCCTGCAGTGGAAAAAGACATGAGGCATTAATGTACACAAGAAACCAAAACTTGAATGCCCATCTCAAATGTAACAAACTAAATGATACTCCAGAATTTCTGGGTTAAGAACACACATCCAGGTGCTGAGAAGGATCTGCAGCTTCTCAGTAAGCATTGGTAGTTCAAAACTCTAAAAGAAATTCAACCCTCATCAATTTATTTGGTTATTACAGGAACCGAGGCCCCAAGATGAGCTACAAACCACCAGCCATGAACTATGCCACCAACAAAGATTCTACTCATCATCTCCATCTCAGAAACAGTAGTTAGGGTCCTAACTTTTTTTTTTTTAAGTTAAATCATAAAAATTATGATGGAGCAGAAGAACATGCAGAAACACTTACCTACTCCCCGATCATCAACTGTAGGATTGTCTATCCACCTTTGAGCTTGTTCAATCTTGCCCTCCAAATGGACAGCTGCTTTAACTGGCCTAGTATTTGCTACAGCCTTGTTTGTTTTGGACTGTAAATTCTGAAGTGATGTAGCTATCTGCTTAGCCAATGCACGGGCCTCAGGAGAGTCACCTTTCCCACTGAAGATTTAAAGGAAAAAAGTCACTTAAAGGTAATTTACAGCTAACCTCAAATTAAATTCAGTAGGAAAAGGATGACAATGAATGGTACTTTATCTTTTCAATAAGGTCAAACTTGAGACTTGGATCTCAGAAGAAATAATGTCTGTCACCCATAAATTCCTACTCCATTTCTCTGCTGTAGCACCTGGATAGTACTTTTGTTCAGTGCAGCACTGAAGCAAAGTAAAGTATATTGGCACTGATGACTTCGATTTCCCATAACCATGAACACCTGTAATCATGCTATGCAGGTAGCAAGTACAAAATTAAGCAGCAACAGACAAGGCTATTTATAAATCAGAAAAAAAAATAATGCATTAGAACCTACAGCACCTAAACACCAATAAAAGTCTGACCAGTAACTTCTGAAGAAAAAAATATTCCTCTCCATACTGTCACTGGCTACTAAAGACCACAACTTTTAGAATGACTGTTTCTCACTTCAATTCTCAAGCAAACCTTTTGCAAAACTGATAAAGAAATAATATGTGCAGCTGAGCACTGAATTCCACATAGCAGGATTTTCTCACATTTATCTTTTATATAAGCTGTTACTGTAAACATGATAATACTTGACTCAAGACTGAAATGTGTGGTAATCCACCCTATCAGATAGTAACTTGCTGAGCAAAAAAGAGTGATATTTGTCTCTATAAACAAGCTTAAATTTCACATTATCTCATTTTTTTCAAGTGCTTTGATACTGCCAAGGAACTGCCTGAAAAATATTTCATAGGCAGTACAAAAAAATTTATAGATATACAATTCTAGTTAATCTCATTTGGGGAAACATCATGCAAATCAGGCTTTAGGATAGAAATTAATGTAAAGCATTAAAAATATTATATTTTGCAGATTAAATTTTTAAAAGCATGTTAAATTTTCCCACCCAAGAACTGAACAGTTATTTGTATTCCATTTTCATTAAAAAGCTGATAAGGATAACTTGCCTACTCACAGTTCTTGGAGCAAAATGAATTCCAAAATGAACCATTAGTATTCTGATTAGTTATTTCACAACTTCGAACTGCAAATTGAAGTAATGCAAATATGTTGAGTTAATACATACTGTCGTCGCAGATCTGACAGCTTAGCTGTCAGAGCAGAGATTTCCCCCAGAGAGCGAAGGATATCATCCCTTTCCTTGGGCTCCTCACATAATTCTGCAACTTTCCTTGCTTCAGACATAATTCCTCGAATATGTTCTTCTCCTTCACTTCCGCCATTAGGATCCGCAAGCCAATTCTTAATAGGAAAAAGTTGTAGGTGAGTGAAGACTTTTTTTTAATATAACTATTAAACAAAAAGAAATCAGCACAGCTGGCAGAACTTGATTTAACAGGCAATTCTTCCTAAAAGCAATTTCTAGAGATTACATACCTTGAAGTTCTATTGTCATGTAAATATTCTCTTTTGAGCAAGATGACAAACTAAATGAAAACTACCCCGAAGTTGTCCATTCCTTGTCCCCTGAACGTTTGCCAACAATAGTTTCAGAAATAAGTTTAACTAGCTGTTTTAATGACTCAGTCTCTGAGAGCTCCCATGAAAAATAACAGATGCTGTTTGAGCACAATTTAACACATTCCTTTCAGAGTCCTGACCAAAAAGTTACATTACCAGGCTTCTCATCTGGTAAGATATATACATACACACATACCATATTAATATATATTGCCTAACTACATAAACATATTTATATGGCATTAGAAGACTTACTATTTTATAATAGCCATTATTACAGACTGACCACACTGAAGATTAAGCATTAAAGAAATGAAATAACAAAAAACAATATTTCATTAGCAGAGCTTCGCTGTAGTTATGAACAAGGTTATATATCCTGAACTCCACTTCCAAAACAGAGCTCACTTACCTTGCATCCTGAAGCTCTTTTTTCTTTCCTTTTATAAGCTCATTTTTGTCTTAAGACACTTCCTCATTTGAAATTCATAGCACTCAAGTTTTTAGCAACGCTAAACAATCTTTGAAAAACCAGAGCTCTAACTAAACTCCATGGCACGCCCTACAGTCATGAATTCTGCATTTTCCTGTCTGAAAATAAATACTCCTTGTATTTTCTTCTTAATAAGAACTGTAATTCATTCTTGGTTACACCTGCAAAAGGTCAGTGTAACATGTAACAATTTTCTGAAGCATTCACTTAATCATCAGTGGTACCTGAGCAGCATCAATCTTCTTTGCAATAGCTTGCTTAGAGTTTGTCATGGCCTCCAATTTCCGCGCTGCATTTTCCACTTTTGCTGTGAGCAAATCCAGGCCTTGTGACACCTGCTGTGCCTTCTGCATCGCCATCGGTGTAGCACCCTGTCCTCTGCCAAAGAGCATCACAAATTCAACTCAGATTTGAGCAAAGCCCTTCTCTAATGAAGAAGCAAAAACAAGTTACGAGCAATACCTGTTTCCCTAATGGATCATAATTAATAGCTTTCTAGGTTTCCTACATAGGTTCTTTACCTTTTTTTCCCCCCCTCCTCTTTTTAGGGGCAGGGAGACAGTGAGCACCTCAACAAAAGTGAGCTGATACTAGAACACACCAACTTGAGTATTTACTACACTGAAGAGCAGCAGAAAAAAGAGAAAACATTTAGCACAAAGAGCTTTCCTTTCCTACACATTAAGAAACAACACAACAAGTGCAACAATGTGAGTTTAGAATAGCTGTTCTAATAGCAGTGGAAAACTGTCCACTAAAAGTAATAGATTTACCTAGCTCGGAGATCAGCAAGTTGATCAGTCATCTGGCCCAAAGTTTTGCATGTTCCCAGAATCTCTCTGCGTTCTTTGCCTGCACACAACTCTCCTGCTTTTCCAGCTTCATCAAGGATCTGTCTTATTGCCTGCTCACCAGCATCCCCTGAAAGGTACAGATTGATGTTTTACCAACTGACCACACATTCCTCTATGTACCATCTGTTTCAAGTAATTTAAAAGTTCTGTTATCATAGCTTAATTTCTGCAAGAAGAAACTCCTAAAAGCTGTAATGTATTCAGGCTGAGAGTGGAAAGAGCAATAAGGCAAGATTCACAAAGCCCTAACTCAGGCCAGTTGCAAATCTGACTAGATTGTGGCAGTGAAAGACACAAGAATAACACCCCTCTCCTTGTAATCCACCTTCAGTTCCACCCTCCTGTGTTATGAGTACTGGCACCTCCAGTTCCTCAATTATGTTATCGTACCAGAATTGGCTCAGAAGTCCTGCCATGAGAACATTCAGATGACAAAAACATTGTGCAGTTAAGTTGGAGTAACATTTTGAGTAAAATATGACTTGAAGTTTTAGAATTACTTTTGCATTTGTCTCTAGCTACTGAATACTTAATGTTTTATTGAATTGTCATCATAAATAACAAAAGCCTCTGAAACTACTCATGCTTCAGGCAGTGTGTGCAAAGGGAACAAGATCAGAAGTGTAAGCAGCAGCTCCACAGGTAACAATAATCCACATGCAACTTGGTATTATTTTGGCTTCAGTTACAGAAGAAGAATTTCAAATAAGGTCTTTCAAAGTCCAAATGAAGCAGGCTTCCACCTGCTTTTACTCACTTTAAAGATGCGCACTAAGGCAAAGCACTGTATATAAATCAAGGTGACTGTCTTTACACAACAGCACCTTTTCTGCTAAGCATTTTCTGTCAAAACTGGAAGAATAATACTTCAATTATTATCAGATAAATCTAAAGTTATACAAACATGAAAATACAGAGGGAGGATTTTTAAGGATTAGCAACTACTGCAGTTTAGTACTGTTCAATGCAATTTATGTGGGCTTGATTTTACAAGCCAAATGCAAAGAAAAACTATATCCATTACACAGAGTATATTTAGACAATGTAAAACAGGCGAAAGATTGCTAGATCATTAAAAACAATTTGTCTGATTTTCAGTGTATAAAGAGAAGTCTATAGGCTTCTTCAAAATGATTCCATATGCATAGGTTATTGATATCTGTAGGAAAGTTTGCATCACACAACTGAATTATTCACACCTTTAAAAAAAACAAAAACAAAACTGTGGCTTTTTTTTTGTTGTTGTTTGTTGTTTTTATTATTACCTGGAGGTGCATTGGGATCTCTCAGCCAACCTTTTGCCTGGTTCATCTTTGAATCTATTAGGGCTAAAGCTCTTTTCATGGCTTCTGTGTCCTTTGCAAAAGAGAAACCACCATAATGATTTTCAGAAGCTCAAAGCATAAATAGCCAACTTAATGAAAGCAGGCAGCAGTTGTATAAAGCACAGCCTACTTACAGAAACACATCCATGTAAGCAGCTCAAAACCCATTTTCAAACTAGCAGGTCATGGTCACTTCTTTCCAGGTAAGACAAACATTTTCATTTCACTCAAAATGCAGGAAATACGCATGCAGATTCAGTGATTGTTGTTTCTTTATTAACTAAGTCAGAGCTCTAATAAGCATGTATCTTAGAGTTAGTACAATTTCTCTCCTTAGTGTATATCACAGCATGGAAATTTGAGTCAACATTTTAAAAATAGAAATCAGCCGGTGAGTTTTGCAACTTGTGTGCACAAGGCTGCACATCTGCATTTCTCACCTGTTCTGTTGTTTCAAGTCAAATAACTGCTGTCTGCATAAAGTTCAACTGCTAGTTCATTCCTAGAATTCTCAGATAGGGAGTTCACTGTCTGCAGAGACTTAAAACACTTGTATTCATCCACGGCTGTTCTAAACTCAGAACATTTCTTCCAGGAACATTAGAGAAGCTGATTCTTTGACTGCCGTGGTGTTATTATTCAGCACATCTTCAGCTTGAGGAGCAAAAACTACTCAGTTCTCATTTCATTGCATACTCCATTAATTGTTCATGTTTCATCCCTCCACTAGAGACCACAAATTTTCTGTCCTACACAAATGGAAATGCAATCAACAAAATAGGTCCCTTCCAACTGAATTGTTCTGTTCTATTCAACACTATATATATTACTGGAGTAACAAGTACCTTAAGTAACAAGTTGGGGGAAAGCCAAAATAGCTTTTTACCACACATCTAATGGAAATAATTTCAAATGCATATAGCATCCCATTATTAGTATACAGACAATGAAAAGTAGCCCTGCCCTGTGCTGTTAGCTGAATTGAACTACCCATTTTTTCAATCTGGAAGACTGTTTCCTCAATCTTGAAACCGGGCCTCAGAGCTTAGGTCAAGACCTAAAGGACAGGACACTCAGCTAGGGCTTGGAAGGGACACAATAACCTCAAAGTCATCCTCTCTATAGCATGAGAACTGTATGATAAGAGTTAAGTAAATAAGCATACAATAAATCAAAAACTGTGAAATGCATGTGAAAAAAGCTTTATCAACTGTGATGGGAGGTATTACAGTTCTGTTGTTTTATGGGCTGGAGTAACTTCAGCTTGGAATGAATAGCCTACCGGAGGCCTGTCCACCCATAAATAATTTGAAACAAAAGGATTAACTGAATTTTTAATAAGGTGACAGATGTTGCTTAGTGTGCTCATGAGATGATAGGTGTGGAATGGCTGAGAAAAGTGCTGGATGAATAGGAAGGGCAAAGATTTGTTCTCCCCTTTTAACTAAAACAGGCTTTTGTGTCATCTACAGAACCACAGCTACAACAAAATGAGAAAGAAGGCTCTGAATCTGAATCTCTTACCAGGGGATAAAAACTAAAGGCACTTTAGCTTCTACATTCGCCATTTTTTAACTGCTAGCATTACCCAAACAATAACAGCATTCATTTGTCCTATCATACAAAGGTCCCAGAGTTAAATTGTTCTGCAATATAAATATTGCCATCCTGGGCAAATCTTCACAGAAGTGAGCATTTGCAACAATATCACGCCCCTTTCCTATTTAAAAATATGATCTAGTTAAGTGTCAGTATAGCAGTTGCAAAGTGTTCCAGGCAGGCTGCTTGTAAAGCACAAATTTCCCAACTTCACAGCTAAAGCTGCCAAGGAAGGGAATCCCTCTCAACTTCAGCCCAACAAGGAATTCCCACTGCAAGGAGATGAGTAACTTTTAAATAGAAAATTAGAATTCTTAACCAAGTTTATTGGTACTGCACATGAAATAATTCCACTTTTGTTTCTACCATGATTGTGTATGGTAGCAAATATTTGGCAAAATGTAGCAATCATGGAATGTCTGGTCTTATCCACCAATCCTGGCTACCAGTCAAGAAAATGAAAAAACATCACAAAGGAGATGCACTTACTCCAGGCCTTCCTGCCTGAAAGCGAGTAACATTCCTGACTCTTTGAACTGTTAGAATGCCCAAACAGTTAAATACACTGGAGATTCTACTGTTTTGGGACTTGCTACCAGAACATCTTACAAAGAAGGAAAAAAAATTCCTTCAGTTAGCCTGCAAAAAGTTTAAAGACAATTACATGTTAGCAAAAAAAGAAAAATAAAACCGTTCCTCCATTCCCTAAAGGAGTTCCATAAAGAAAACCAGCACTATTATATATTCAAAAGAGCTAATCAACTTAAGTCAATGAAGTCAAACAGTTAGAGTAGCACTGTAAGAAGGGAAAGAGCAAGCTGGCATTCTTTAAATCCACTCCTAAACCAAAAGAGTTGTGCCACTATTGAGAATTTTGAGATTATTCATGGAGCAGGTGGTATTGACACTGACTTTTGAAAAAAGTGCAATAAGTCCTGCACAATCCCTTGCTGAATATAAAACACCACCTCTGACTCAATTTAGTGGTCTAGTCTAGTGATAACTGCATTTCATTACCAAAGAAGGGAATGTTGAAGAAAAAAGGCAAAGCCAGCCTTCTGGCAGAACAGATAGCTTAGTCACCATCCAGGGTTCGACCCTACACAATGCTAGACACTTCTCAGCTTCCAAACTTTTAACTCCTTATGGAAATAGAAGGCATATAAACTGCACATTAGTCCATGATTCTTTTAAAAATATGTAGTATAAAAGAACTAAACCACCATAAAAGATTAAGAGGAAAAAATTGAACTATGAATGGAATACAATCTTAAAAGACAAAGGCAGGGTTTGTTTGTTTTTCTTTTTTTTTTGTCAGAGATCTTCATTTGCTCAGTACCTAACTTCCAAGTCAGCACAATATTTAAAAAAAATGCATTTTCTATGTAAGCTGAGGCTGTTGCAATGCAGTAACAGCACTATGCTCCTCAGAGTCTATAGCAAAATCAAAACAGTTTATGGTAAATTTAGCCTACTGTTCTAACTCTATACCTTTATTCCTTGTCCACTATATCTATGAAGACTCTGTGATACACTTACATTTAAACAGTTCAAGACAGAATAACAAATAAAACAAATTAACATCAACATTAGGATCTACTACACAGGAAAAATTAAAGGCTGCATCTTAAATTCTGCTTCAGAAAAGGGTGGGAAGATCTTTTCCTTAATCATCAGGCAGGAAATGCATGCAACAGTCATATCAAGTAGAAATTAATCAATTCCACTCTCCCTCTAAATAGATAATAGATAAAAACACACATACACTCATGTACAGATACAAGGTCAGTAGCATGGGGCCATCAGTGAACTAGTCCCTCACTCCACTGTTTTTCAGTCAAAACTGTTTGGTTAATGCCCAGTAAAACAGTTCCAAATTGTTGACATGTCTTCATTCAAAAGCCAAAACAAATTTAAAAAGTTCTCAGCTCAGAAAGTGAAATAATCCTTTGATTGCACTCCACTGTATTACATACGCATGCGTAACAAATACTGATCAATGTTTCCCATGTGGAGATACTGCTAGTACACCAAACATTCTCTTAATAAAATCCTTTACTTAATGTACCTTGTTACGTGTCATGAGTAAGAATGAGACTGGCTTGCTAACTTTCTACAAGTCATTGTTTTTTTCGAAACTATGAAAGCTTAATTTTAGTTAAATTTGGAAACTGCATTTGCACTTCCTAAAATACAAGGACGCTCGGATTCACGCTTGGATTCAAAAATAAACCTGAATTTAAATACATACATTAAAAAAGCTGAAGTTTAAAGCCTAGACCTGAAGAAAGTGAACCAACAGAATTGTAGTGAGGCTACTGCAGAAATACTGAGAAATGGACAATCCTCAATTCAATAAAGCTTTCTGGACATGCAAGCAAGCTTGCTCCTGCATGACTGGACCCTTCATTTGCAACTACAAACACTAGTAACAAACTAACACAAAAGCATTCAACAGGAATGTGCTCTAAAATCATGGGGAAGCTCTAATCAGATTCAGAAAGACAGTTTCAATGCAATTCAGCTTGCCATTATGATTTTCTTAGTGACAGCCAATTCCATACATTTGCCTATTAAGAGTCATTTAAAACCTTAACGTGTATAAGTACAGTGTCACAGCTGGCACACAAGTAAGTTGCACAGCACACAGTCTGCACACAGCACGAAATCCCACATACATGCTTGTTTTGTTTTAGTACAAGGTAGAGGTGTAGGGTGTGTGAGAAAGCTTACCTTCTAAAGGTGAGAAAAGGGTAAGAACCAGAAGAACAAAAACAAAGATGCATAAAGTAGTCATAATAAAGAAGTGATAGTGACAAAATAACTCAAAAGGCAAACTAAGGGTCAAGTGCCAAACAATATAGACCTAGGTGATTTTAATACCTAGATTACACTGGTTAGATTTTCTGAAAGATTTTATTTGTTAATAAGCCTGGCTTCAGGTTTCAATATCTTTAAATAATTTTACCATTACATCACTAACCCTTAACAAAAAAAAATCAATTTAGCTATTTGTTTCAAGTTACTTTTTCTCTTTAAAAAAAGAGTAGGAATCTGAATTATGCACTTGCATTCTTCAGTAAGCCCACAATGACACTTGTATGATTCTGCACAAACAGCTTCAGGATCTGTTGCACATTTCAGCATCTTCAGTATCTGCCTGAGTCCTCTAGGTTATACACAGCTTAACACTGAGTTATAAAGACCCAGTACTGCCCACTCTCCAGCTTCACAAAAAGGTTCTTCAGATTTGTGCACCTTTTTTGCACTAGGCAAACACATGAATTTTAACTCCATACTCAGGCTAAAAATGGGCAGCAGTTGGAAGGTGCTGATGTTCAAGAAAGCACCCCTAACAATTAACTGAAGCCTCCTAGCTCCAGCCTTTGTACAAGGGATACAACAGTAGTCTATCTTTTAAAGCAGGAAGTGGAAGAAAAAAAAAATCACAGGTAATCCTACTTACAGATGTCAAGCAACAGGACCATTTTAAGGCACAGAACAAGATCTTTTGTACCTAACTTACATCTGTCAAATATGAAGATTTAAGTTTGCTCTTCACAACAAAAAATCCTTTAATGGTGGAATATATTACATTTCTCTTACTTAATCACATCAGGACTAAAACAATACTGAACAAAACTAAGCCTTCTATGTGACCAATCAGCTCCAGTAATCACTGTGCCAACTTCAAGTTTCACACTCCTTTAACCCAGCTCGTAAGGAAAAAAAAGCCAGTTTTGAAATTAATACAAACATCTCCAAAGACACTGTTCAACATATCACATTATATAATTTCTTACATAAGTGCAGCAAAACTCACAGACAAATACATATTTCAACAGTCTGAGATACACAAGTGTTTAAGTCTACAAGAGTTATCCTACCACATCCAAACATGCATGTGAAACATACCTTGCTGGCCCAGGCATCTTCATCCCAGGAAGTGAGTTGTAATACACGAATTATTTCGTTTATCTCAGCACTCATTTTCTCTACTGTGAAGTTGCGATTTTTCAAGGCCTCCTCTATTCCCTGGCTTTTAGAGTTTTTTGTGGTTACAAAGATCTTCATAGCTGTGGAAATATCACAAGCCAGGAAAACCTTCACATACAATACAATTAGTATTGGAGATAACCCTGAATACTCTTTCATTAAAGAAAAGATTATGTATTTTGCAAGGACTACCTAAAAAGAGATTGCAGTTACAGTCAGCTGCATTGTCTACATCTGCATTACAAAAAACTTCAGCATTACCATATGGATTACAGAAATGAAACAAACTATACTTGTAAACAGCAATTAACACCATTGTGAGACAAAGACACAGGCTTTGATATGCATTAAGAGTTCATGCTCGGTTACTAGCACATCCTGCACACAGTGTCATTACCTCCTTGCTGCTGCAGCTGACGGTGTCTGTTCAGTGCAGTAGGATCCACAAACTACCACCAGAATTTCACCATTAACTTGCCATTAGTTTGTTTTTAACATGATCACTACACTCTGTATCTAATCTACAGATCCATACACAGGTATGTATCAAATGCACTCCATTCATATAACTTATCAGTCTTTATGACAGTAAATATACAGCATCCAAAACACTAATTTAACAGCTATCCCCAATACTTCTGAATGGAGACAGAAATCAAGCTTATGCATACTTGTGACAAGCACTACATTGAATAACTTCACAGGAGAGGTGAAGAGGAGGCAACACAATACATTTGTATGATCTGTTTTATGATGTATTTCTACTCAGTACTATAATCAGGAATGAAGTCAAGTTCCCATCCCTTGATACCCTGGCAACAGTCTGCACAAGCTTCCTCATCCAGACAAACTGTGTTCATTCAATTTTTATTATTACTGCTAAAACAGTTTATATTTGCATTGTTTCCTTCAAAATCATAATGAGCCAAAAAAGAGCTACAGAAATATAGTGGAAGGATATTCTATTTGGAGTTATAAAGCTAAGAAAAAAATCATAGCAAGATAAAGGGAGATGACTGTCTTCAATCTGTTTAAGAAGCCAATATGGTTCAAAGGTAGGTCTAGGCCACATTACACCTCCATACATTTCACTACTCTTCCACAGGCTGCCCTAACAAGCAAACATCTCTTCTGCCTGCCTATACATGGCTCAGCACAGTGAGTTACTGCCAGCGCCTTGACATAAAAGGAAATGGTGATGCTAGCAGGATGTTATGTCCTTGTAAAAGAACATGGTACACAGGAGCCAGGAATGCTACAACAGCCCATAGAGAAGGCTCCAAAATTTACACCTCTCCCCTGCTACAATTCAGCTTCTCCATTAGACCATGCTTCTTATCTTGTACAAACAGTTAGAGAAATTTAACACAGAGACATAACGGCAAATGGACTAAACAACTGTTGAAGTGCTTATCAAACAAACTGAGATTAAATGTAAAAAAAAAAAAGGGTTATTTGCTACCAGTACAGAAGCAGTACCAAAGCTTCTATTTTTTCAAGCACACACAAGTGAATTCCAGTTCAGAATAGACACCAACTCAATAATATTTTAGTAAGAAATACCTGAAATAAGTACAGGCAATAGCTCCTTCACAGTATTCATGGAGTTTACCAGCATAACCCTATGTTCCTGATGGGTTAATTCCTGTTGTCTCTCATCAATCATTTTTGCCATCTTTGTCATTCCTAAAGATTAAAGAAATTGAACAATCAGAATGCAATATTAGGTTTAATTTGCAACAACTGAGCATTCTAAACAATAACAAAGTGTAATGAGTACTGACAATTACACTTAAAACATTTTTAATATTAGGACCCATTATTTAAATTGTATTCCAGACGTTTCCATCAGGTCCATGATTCAAAAGCTAAAACTATGCAAAGAAAAATGGAAGACTCAATTCTTGACTTAAACTAGTTATTTTATTTTCCCATTCCCTTGTTGGTATTTTAAGACATTAAGTCGTCTCAAGGCCCCTGACAGACAGCAAATTTGCAAGGTTTTTTCTCTTTGTTAGAACCTGATCAAAGCATTAGGAGTTGATGACAGAAAAAGCAAACATCAGCATTTTTTATTTGCTTGTTTTGTCTTCAAATACTTGGACTTGGGGTTCTACCTAAGCTCAAAAATTATACCTATTTGTACTTCAGCTCTGCTGGAAAATTTGTTTTCTCAAAGTGTCTAGAGTAAATCCATTTTCAAGGGGTAAAACTGGCCAAGTTTACCACATGACATAAGTAGAAACTTCAGGCAGAGCTCCACAAAAACAAGAGCTGATTTTAATTGGTGCTGTCACAGTCCCATCTTTCACTCAGCAGAGGACACAAAACTGGCAGCTTACACACTGTTACTGAAATAATTTTTTGCATACTGGCATTTCAAACATCTTCATTTAACAAAGTTTGAAAAGAGCCTTAGCACCAATACTAAGAAGTAACAGAGCCTCCACACTGACAGCATAGAGCAGATAAGCTGCATGGAACCACTTCTGTGTACAAAAGACATAAATCACCAGAAAAGGTTGTCATAGGCTCTACTCTACTCCCAGTCTAAAACCACTGAGCACTTTGTTGATCAAGGCCCTACCTGTGGCAGGAGAGGCTTGACTAGTCCCTTCCAATCCATATCATTCTGTGATTCTATAATTTACTTATAAAGTTATTTATACAGTTCTCACATTGACAGTAAGAGCAGATGTTTGGTGATAAACTGAAAGAAACAAGGACTACTAGCAAAGAAAAATGTGGGCACAGACTGTGTAAAATAACACATAGTTCAGGGTCTTCTCCTAAACTGTTTGTAGAGTGTGCCACAAGCAAGAGATGAACTGTTTACCCAAAGCAGGAATAGAGAAGATCACTTCTGACTACAAAATCACACACTTGTCTAAGTGCTAATATCTCCATCATATACCAATAACAGGAAGTTATGTCAGAGAAGTCGGAGAGTGAAGATATGTCAGAGAGTGAGAAGTCCCAAGTGACTGAGTCAAACAGAAAAATGAAAAGCTGAGGGAACATTTTAAATACAGGAAAGATAATGACCACAGAGAAGCCAAAATTGAACGGAAAAGACAGAAAAAAACGGAAGACCACCCTTTCTGCTTGATCCTTTCCTATTCAAAGGAAGCAAAAGACAGTTTAGTTAAAAGTAATGTCACATGGAATATAAAAGAAATTTAATGAACACTGTCTTCATATGCAACCTAAAAGTTACTTTTTATTATCAAAAATGGAGTAGAGTATACACGTTAAATAAAAATAGTGGTATCTTTAAGTACATAATGGGCAACAAACAAGCTCTGTGATGTGACAATTGCTATCCTGTTAGCATTCTATTTCATTTATGGCCTAGGTTTTCTTATATTATGTATGGAATCTCATATCTGCAAATAAAATCTTGATAAGCGTTCCTGAGTTTAGTGCAACTTCACTGCAACACATTCCCACATTTCCAACACAGTACCTACTTTATATAGTATACTTTTGTTAAACTATCTTATGCTAACTGAAACCAAAGCATTTGAAAAACCAGATGACAGAGATTGATAGTAGGCTTCCTCTACAGCAACTCAGTACCTCACTTCATCACTTATTTCCACCATGGAAAGAGTATGAATTAGCACACTGAATTAACAAGCAGTCAAAGAGCACCAAATAACAAAAGAAAAGATACCTGGCAACAGCTGGGCTTTTGTATTATACCATATAACAGCTATTTCAGCAACCTCATTAAGATGTTAACATATGATATGCAGCTTCCATTAAGAAATTCCAACTAGAGCTAACCATCTCAATCAGTACAGACCTTTCAGCATCTTAACCAACTTGGTAGTTGTGAGTACCCTCTCAATTTCTATGCACTACTAAGAATAAAACAATCCATTCACCTAGCAGTGTACAAAAAATACTTACATATTGCCTGTATAGTAGATGCCATTTACCAACATCCTGACCATCCTGTACTCTTAAGGAACATCAAGCACAAAACAGTAGTCAGGCATGCTCTAGTTCAAAAGTCTTTCCAATAGACACTCTCAAGCCAACTGCTTTATCATTATCTGAACACTGTTAGGTGAGCAAGGTGAGGGGCAGGGAAAAGACAATGAAGTGAAAGACTGCACTTAGAATATTTATAATAGACTGCAGCATATCAAACCTGGCCCTAGATTCTTTGTATATGTCACCAAATCCTCCATAGTCTCTACTACTTCTGCCACAGTCAGATATTCCAATATTCCTTTGCAGACACGGATGATTTTACGGACCTAAAAAAGAAACATTCCATCATTTATTTGATGAAGCAACGTTACACTTGAATTAGAAATTCAAGCTTAAAATCAGAACAAAATATACCAATACTAATGCTATGTACAGGCAATCACAGGTGTCTGAAATACTGCTTAAGTTATCAATTTCATTTCTTATAGTGTTGTATTTACAGAAAATCATACTTAGTCAGCACTGCTTCAATCAGAAATGTAAAAGACTCCTTTTAATACTTTCACTTAACAAGAAAACTAAAAGATAGTATTGAGAAATAAAGAAGTGCATGTATGGTGGCATACTCTAAGTTTTCTTTTGCAATTTCATCCATTAGAGATAATTTAAAAGAAAGAGCAGAACTACGAAGAAAGCATACTCTAAATATTCACAGGAGTTGTTATTCACTACACAGCTTCACATATGTATAAAGCATTAATCAGCACTTGGGTAGGGAAGATAGATCCAACATCTTAATCCTTTCAGAAAAATCTGTCTATGAAGACTGTACTTCAGTTACCTCTGGATTTTTGCCTCAGTAACTTTTTTTTTTTTAGGTCATGTTTCATTACACAGTTCTCTTAAGTCAGTTAACTTCACCTCCTTATTTCTCAAGCCACAATTTCTGACAACACCACATAGAATTTGAATTGAAAAATGGTTTAATATTTCATTTGGAATAACCTAATGAAGCATTCAACCCTTAAAATAGATCACCAATTCATCTAAAATTCAATCCAGTTTTGTACTAACGTTAGTGCATCTTGAAGCACAGCAGGATGCAAACATACTAAATTTTCAACTAGAAAAAAGTTGATCATTTTAGACTATAACTTTTCTTTAAACAGTTGTGAGACAAGAGTTCAATGAAGCCTTAACTCCACAGAAATCAGCTTCTTTCCTAAACACTGGAATAAAAAATTAGAAGATACTAGAGTCCTTAAAATTATGCCCTATAACAATTTGTAGTGTCTATTAAAAAGGACTGAAATATGAAATCTGAGAAGTTCCAAAGAATTCTTTTCATTTCATAGAAACATGCTGATAGTATGAACCATGAGTTGACTGAAACAATACCAGGGTAGATCAATCAGAACAGCAGTATGTGTAACAGTTTCTCAGATTAAGAGATTGCTACAAAGGTAAAAATTAGAATTAACATGAGCATTTTTAAGTGTTAGCTTTATTTCCTCATAACAGCATGATCTTTGCTATTTAGGTAAGTGTAAAACTCCATATTCCCAGTGAAAGCATCACAAGAATAAGTAAGACTCGTAACACAAGAAAAGCTTAGACACTCAATGCAACACATATGTACTTTTTCTAAAAGAAGAAAACATCCCAGTTTTCTTGTGTTTCTGGCTTTTTTCCATCTGAGGCACTATGAACAGCCAAAAAGTGGCTCTAAGGTGCTTTCGCAATAGCCAAATGCAGCAACTGCTAGAACAATCAAAACGCATCCCCTGACTGACCAGTCAGACATCCAAATTTGGAATATCTTCCTCACCCCAAAAATCAATTAAACTGCCACAGCTAATGGGTCAAAGAGTGAAGCTGGGCTTTTCAGAGAAGAGAGAAATTAAATATCAGGTATGGGTATAGCAAATGGAATATAGAAAAGAGCCAGGAAAAATTAAGACAGGGTTGACAGAGTCTGGCCTTCTTGAGGAATAACCCCAAGCAACACAAACACTGTGTCATACAAAGATGACATTAACAAAACAGACCATCAAGACTAAGCTCCTTCTGACAAAAAGGAAAACAAAATCCATCTAAGGCAATCAAGGCAATAAAAGCCACATTTGACTGTTCAACAGTTTACACTAGCTCATTTGGTTAGGTAGATATTCTAATTAATAGTACTGCTGTGCAGATACTTATGTCACTCACATTGGGATTCCTACCTCTGCTTCATCAAATGTCAGAAGCAAGTCTGATGTTCCAGAAAGGATGCCTCTTGATCCATCAATTAGGTAGTCACGAGCTGGCACGGAATAAGGATCTGCCTGCAGCATCTGGGCTGCTCGAACAAGCTTGGTGCAGGCATTCTCTACTCTGTGGAAAGAGAGACAAAACTTGCCGATCACTTCATAAAGCAAAAGACTTGAATGCTGAAGGATTTGTTTCTAAACTTATTTCTGTCCAGCAATTAGCACAACATGAAAAAACATTAAAAGCAACAAACCCCTTTAATACAGCAAAGTTACCGTTCAACTTTACTCCCATTCCTATCAGGGCCCATTTTCCACTACCCACCTGGGGACACATACTTTTCTCATACTTTCAGTTAAATGCTATTGGAAAAAATCAGTTGCACTGTCCCCTCACTCCCCACCAAAATACTCCTTGCTACACAAATGACAACTTCATGGTTGTTTCCAATTCTGGCTACACTAGTAATAAAAGTCATTACAGGAAAACATGATTTTTTTATTTTTCCAGAAAGTCAAGTTTTGATGGCTCCCTTAAGCAGATCAAATTGGGTCCACTGACCTTCCCATAACCTGTTCTTTAGCAAGACATCTGCTCTGCACATCAGGTGGTGGGAGCTCACGACAGAGTAGGAAAGCACAGGAGAACTCTAAGGCAGAAATTGGGAATGGTCTGCTCATTATTATTCCATGTACTTACTCATATTATCAAAGTCAACTGAGTGCACTAAATTACATTTCCACACTTCTCAAATTTATTCTTTTCAAACCTGCCAAGAAAGGGATTAAACAAACAACCTATTCAGCCAGCTCAGAAATACTTCATTTCCTACAATTCAATTTCATGATCATCTGTTTAATACTAACGATTATCTCAAAGCTGGCTTTCCCATTTGTGGGAAAAAAGGTATATAAGCATGCATCATCCCCAGAAGTCACCATACTTAGCACAGAAATAAAGTTCCTAAAGATTCAGAGATTTCCTTTACAGTTTTGAAGAGTGGAACCTTCACAAGGAAATCCTGAGTATTACTTGTACAATGCCTATTCTGAATAAACTTCCCAATCAATGCTTTTGGAAGATTTCAGGAGCATACACCATGTACAAAAAAGCTGAGAGATTTTTTTTTTTTTTAAAACAGATGCCCCCTGATACTTGCAGAGCCTTCATGGCAGGGCGCAGAAGATTGGAAAAGAGAGAAGGGAGCAAATCATTTACTTGGAATTTTTCCCCATAAGTCTAAACATCCATTGCAATGAGTTGCTCATTCCTCACAAAAGCCAACCATACTGCAAAGCTTTCAATAGAAGTTCCTTGCTATGGTGAACATTCAGCCAAAAAGTTCTTCAAAGCACTGCTGAGACACTGCACCTTGGCTATTTCATGATTTTCTATTTTAGGTGCAAAAACCACACCTCAAGTATTATACAGCAGGCACACAGAAAACTCTAGATATATACATAATTACATATGAACTTTGCAACAAAAATATTTTAAGTTTAAATAACTTTTAAAATGCAGAGACAAATTAATGCTAATGATTTCTGCAAGTTGACACATCATCTATTCTTTGTTATGTTCAGAACCTGACAATAGAAATTTCTAGTTTACAAATAGGAACAGCAATGCTCAAACATAGCTGAAGGTTTAACAATGCCAGAAAACCTTAGAATACTATAGAAGAGCCCACACATGCTGTAATACTATGTAAATTAAACACTAGTACAGCAGAAATACTTTAATTCATTTTAATATTCAAGACTTTGGCTTATAAATAAATTTCAAATGTAAAAGAAATTAGCTGAGTAACTGCTACATATGTAAATAAAATTGTACTCAACATTAGACAACTCCTCATTTATAGGTTAAGTTCACTAAGCAAGAGGTTTTGATGCTTAGTTTTAGATGCACACATCACAACCATGTAATCATTTTCATACAGGTGAGAACGTCTGCATACTTTCAAAAGCCATTAAAACCCATTAATGTTTTTCACAAAAGCTCAGTCGCTAAAATACACTGTGAAAGCATCTCATCTTACTTTTTGCTCTGCTTCATTTTGAGTAGTATTTTGTATTGATCTTGATAATACTGAGAACACCACTTTTGGCACAGCTTTTCTGTAAATCAAACTGAATGACCAGCTTTAGTAAAAAAAAACACCTTTCTTTTTAATGTTACAAAGTACTGCTTAGAGCGTTTAGGTTAAAAATAAATAACAGTAAAAACATTGACTAAGTCCTTTTTTGTAAGGACTTACATTGCAAGAAGCTTGAGTAAATCAAATATTTTACATTAACTGCTCACGTGAACAAATATCCACAATAGGCAGAACAACACTGGGAAACACATCTACTGAACTGTGTCAAAGAACAAGCCTGTGAGAGGACAGGTCAGCTGAATAGCTGGAATAATGCAAGCCCTTAATATGATCTTTCAGTAATTCACCTCTACCTTTAGATAAATCATCCCCTATAATCTCACTGTGTTTGCTTTACTCACTTAGCACACTGAAAGTTAGACTTTGGCACACATACACCTGCAGCATAACCTGCACTGAAGACTTCAACATAAGTAAAGACTAATTGTGCCAGTCAGGTTTACATATTTAAGTCAGCTAACTCCCATTAAATAAGCAACTCAAATATGTACATGAAAAAACGTTCAGTTTTTCTAAAACTGCTTCTCCATTAAGAACAGGAAAATACACTATTCATTTGTTTTCTTTTGATTTATGTTCCAGTTACAGAAGATTTAGCATTAACACATACATCAAACAGATAAGCACACATGCATTCTCTTCTCACCTTCCTAGCCAAACCAATCTAATCCCTGTATAATATCACAACTTAACAGTTTCATTTAAAAAAATTATGTGTATTTCTTTGACAATTATAACTATGTTAGCACCAGCCAAGTTCTGCATGGAAATGACTGACACAGGTGGTGCTACTTCCAACCACACTACTTTCAGTGGTCAATCAGCTTCAACCTTGATATTATCTATGCAGTACTTGAGTAAAGAAAAAAAATCAGCTAATGCTGAACTACCTTGGTTGTTTTTGTTTTTTTTTTTTTTTAGGTTTTTGCACAGCAATGAAGATGACTGCTGAAATGACTAATGATGCCTTTGATATTTGAATAAGGCTTGTTTCAATTTCTGATGAATCAAGTCACAGCAAGTAAGCTCACTACAATTCAGATCACTCACAGTTCAGAGCTATTTCAGATTTACTTTTTTAATTAGATTAACATTAAATTCTTTTACAGTAGACCAGCAACTCAACTCCAACTTGGACACAAAAACCATGTTGGTATAGAAAAGAATTACGGCTCAATTTATATATTGAGTCTGAATGTGCAAGTTAAAGGCAGACAATTTTTTTTTATTATGGCCAATCAGGTGTTAGACTTCATCTTGTGATTGCAGCTTTTACCTTCTTTACATTAAAAGTTTCACAAGTAATATAAACACACTGCAAAACACCTGATAAAAATTACAGGCATTACTCATACTCCCTCAGGACTAAGACAACTCAGATAAAGAACAGCATTTCTTAACTTTAGGTCAGTAGTTCCAACATGGTTTATGTCAGCAGCAAGCAAAGGGATGCATGACAGCTTCTCAGCAGCCAACAAATAGTTCTGCTGTGCAATCACACTCCTACTGGAAACCCTGACACATTACCAGCATACATACATATTATGAACCTTCAGTGTCAATCTCAAGCAAGCCAAAACCTAAGTTTTTAAACAAGACTAAACAGATCATCTTCCTCATCATCCAAGACAGGTTTCCTCCAATCTGGTGTTGATTTTGAATGGTAAAAGTACGCATAGGGACTGCAGCACTAGTGCATGCAGGTTGCTCCTTATCCCATCAGCACTAGAGCAAGCTCTTAGAGGACTGAGTTTCTGAACCAGCACTTCAGAAACAAACACCCTGCTCCTCAAAAGGAAGACAACCCTCATCTGTTTCACCTTGTGCATCCAAGTCCTGCACTCTAACACAGAAACAGGTGGAATTCCCTTGGCAGCTCACTCACTACTGTTGCTTGCTCTTGCAACACACACAGCCTTCTCCAGCATTAGCAAGGAACTGTTAACAGACACTAGCTCAATTTGACATGAATCCACATAAACAAAAAAAAAAACAATTGCAACAGGTTACCATTCCTAAGGGCCATTAATCATTCTTAATTCGTGCTATTGCATTTAGGATATCACGTATGATGTGCAGTACATTCCATTACCGTGGCATTGTTTCATATCCCACTTCTTATATTATACTACAGTTTAAGCAGCCATGAATTGCTGGAGAATGTCATTACTCCGGGCAAGGAACTTCTATCTCCTTTTTACAGCAACTGAGCTATTCAAGTCTCCACAATCTCATATATTTTGATCAAAGACTGGTCACAGTGTAGCAACTGAGAATTCTTCCTTTCCCTTAATCCCTTATTCACTTCAGCAAACAAGAAGCCAGAAATTAACTTCACACATCATAGGAAAAGCACTACTACACATCCTAGAAAGTGACTCAGAGTTACACATTCATATACAACTCACCAAGAAACAAGAAATATTTTAGTCTCGTTTCAATACACGTCTATGCACACTTTCCAATAAATAAAGTAAAAAGCCATATCTGAAAACAAGCCAGCTAAAAGAGACCACGTGCCAGGAACTCAGTCTAATAAATATCACAGTGGACTGTATCAAAGGCCCATTTAGCTAAGTATCCTGTCTCTAAAAGTAGCTGCAAGAATAAGTCTTTGGAAGGTTAAGAATAGGAGAAGCAATTATCTCTCTGCTCACTCTCCCATCCAAGTGTTTTCAGTTCTTCAGATTTCCTGCAGTTTGTCTTGTTTGATATCTGACAATGGTTTTCTCTGAGTATTTGCCTGTTAATCTCTATATTATATAAAGAGGAGTGCATGACCTGTATAAATAAGCTCTCCCTGCTGGTGGTTTATGAACTACTAAATTAATGCAATGCACCTATTCAGTTCTTGCACAGAAAGCTAATTTGAAATTTCCACTTTCCCCATGCAGTGTTGAAGGCATAAGATGCAGTACACAGTGGCATTTAGGACTCTCAATCCTGGCTGATAAATCTAACATTTGGTTTATGTTTTTGACCCCTCCTGAGCACAATATAGATGCTCTCAAGACATCACAGCCCCAGAACCTTGCCGTTACTACTCATTATGTCCACTTTGAAGCCAACATCTCAGAAGCTAGAGCTGCTGCTCTGTCACACGTGCATAGCTTCAGACCCTCCAAAATATTTTCATCCTTGCTTTAAAAAAAAAGATCAAATAAATCAGTCTAATATGTTCCTGCTGTAATTTCTCATTCACCCATTAATCTCATTTCCTTGCATTAAACTTTGAGTTATCAGCAAGTTTCACCTCACTCTTCATCCTAGTTTACAGGACATTTGTGAACATGCTAAAAAGCATAGATTTTTCAAGCCCCACTGACTACCTCCCACCCTTACCAGAGTTAACTGCATAATCTTTCCTTCCACTTTTCATCTTCAATTCTTCATGTAAAAACCTTTTACTTTAAGCTGTGTATACCCCATTTTCTTACAGTCTTCAGTCTTTGCAAAAAATGTCAGAAATCAGCATACACCATGGAACTTCAATTATTCTTTTCCCTGTTTGTGGTGTTTCTAAGATCAGAAGATCTTAGAAGTCTTAGAAGTATGAGTTCCACACACAGAAGGAATGTTAACTCTAGGATCTATTAAATACTATCCTCGGAAGGGATCATCTGCTTCAAGGCTACATTTGACCTATAGACCTCGTTCCCCAGATTCCCCTAGAAAACATCTGAGGTCATAGCAATGCCTCAACAGATATTCTGGATTTGCTGCCTCTTTTACACTCATCCACTACGTTAACATGAAACATTTGAAAACACCACATCACCTCTGAAACTGTTAAGCAAAATATAAACAGCATATAATTAAGTAATTATTGCTCTGAAATCTCCTACTTGTAAAGGAAGGTATACCCTGGATAGGTATTGACAGAAAAAAAATCTAACAGGAGAAGTCACTGTTGGTAGAAAGGTAATTTCAGAAAAAGGCCAGCCTCAGGACTCCGAAGAACTATTTCAACAAGAGTATTTTCTAATCTGTACAGCTGGATTAACACTGACTCATCACTGGAGCAGGTTTCCTCTACAAACAGCAGATTTACAATAAAATGAGTTTACTTGATGAATGCTGGCGGCATATCCCTTTTCAAGATCTGGTCTTCTGTTGTCTGCACAGTCTCTTTTCCAACCTGCAGGAAAAAGAAGTTATACTTAAGATGAGAATGTCAGTGTAAAGCCTAGATGAAAACAAAGCAACGAGAGCAGCAACAAAAAAATAGTAATTACACTTCATGACAGTTAGACTACTTACTGTGGTATATAATGTTGCCAAAACTAGATACCAAGTTAGCCCACCGCCTCATTTTTTTTTTTAATCTTCTCTCCTACCAACACCTCTGCTAAACTAACTGACAGGACACTCATCCCTCTCTCCATCCTCCATAGAAACAACACAGCCTGCAGCATTTAGCTGTGTTGGGGAAGAAAGAAATCTTAAACAAAAAAAAAATCTCTGCAGGTTTCACTCCCCCTTAACCCTCCAGTCAGAAACCAAGTTCCAAGCTAAAAAAAAATCACCCTGCTTTGCTATTGAACCTGACCATACTGTTAGAAAAACTTAGTTAATGACTGAGAACACACTTCACATCCACACCATCCCCAGACAGAAATAATTACACAGAAGCTAATCAAGTGATAGAATAAGATCTGGGCTTTTCTATATACTAACTTTCGTGTTACACAGTGAAAGTCTTTATAATTGCTAACTGGCTCTCTAGACTGTGAGATCACCAACTTGACAAAATATTTCCAGCTCCTTTGTTCACTGTATTTTCCAGCTGAATAAGCCATTCAGAAAGGCACCACAAAGCAGAAGGTCTTTAGCCCAGACACTAGTGTGTGTCAAGAGCTGCCGGGCCTGCTCAAGCTAGACAAGATAGCACTAAAAAGCCCTACATCAAAGATTTGCTGGTTTTTTTTGACAGAAGTTGCAGTATGCCAGCATGCATAGCACTTGCCAATTCAAACACTGTGCAGCTCTCTGGAAGCATCACTTACCTGCACATTTATCCACTTGCCAAAATTGCTGCATCCCTTCTTTAGCCTCCCTTTCAGAGGAGTTTTACAGACATAGACTGGCCCTAATACTCTATTTTGTTCAAACTCAAAGTCAGTCTAGCCTACAAATATTTCTTAAATTAACCAGTGCTACATTCATGAGTACCACTGTAGATACTTCCAAGCAAAGAAAGAAAGTGCTGAGACATTAATGGTCTCCAATTTTACAATGGTTTTCCATCTCTGTGCTCACTGTAGCCCAGTAACAGCCACTCTTTGTGTTAGCACACAACACTGCAGCACTACCACGACTCTGAAACTTCACAGTAGTGCCTCAAAAGCACAGTTAAAGATGCATCTCATGCTCTGTTTCTTGGGGTAGGGTTACATGACCCAGAGACAGTACATCAGTTTTGTTTCAGTTATTTCCATCGCACTTTATTTTTTATTTCCCACATGCATGACAAAGACCACAGTGAAAAGGAACAATCTGCATAAAGCCCGAACTACAGGGTCACATTGTGTAGACACAGAAGGTGGTCACAAACTGGAAACCAGCAGTAACACTTTATTTCCAAAAGCCATTAGGTGAAATTTCACTGTCTTAGAATTTCTTTTTCATCTGTCCAAACCTGTATATGGTTCAATTCCTTTGAATAAAATATTTCTGGAGGATATAGACTTGTTAAAGAATGCACGAAAATTTATTTGCAACTAAGGGAAAAAGGGCTTTATAAGAATTTGTTGATTCAGCTTGCTATATGATACTGAACAGACAGACATGAGCAACTAAAAGAACTTCTAAAAGACAATTACATTTTGTAATACATATACACACACATTGTCTATACATATATATGGGCATTCTTTGCCACGCTGAGCTAGAATCCTTAGTGTTCCAACTGAAGTGATATACAGGATGAACCTATTTCCATTTCAAATTTTTGTGGGGAGCTTTGACCTCAGAACTTCTCAAACAGAAACTGCCTTTACCCCTGAAATCAGTCCATTTCTCATCCAGTTCATCACAAAAGCAGAAAAGACTCATTCTTGTTGAACCCTTAGCACTACAAATCACAGACAAGAAAAAATGTGGGGTAGTTCCCCCAAGACACATTGTCTATACGCTGTTTACAGTTACAAAGGCTGTTTAAGCAAAAAAACCCCTGTGACACAGTTGAAAGTACTTCATACTTACGTAACTCTGCATTAACTTCTAAGTTTTTCTTCACATTTGTAACCAAGGTGTAGAGACAATAACACACAGCACACACCATTTAACAGATAAATTCTCAAAACATGAAGCCATATTTGTAACTAAAAAAGACACAGTCCCCAAAAATACTTGTGTCTTTTTCCTTTTAGCTTTCTGGTTAAGTGTTTCCGTGGAATTTACAAAGTTCTTCCTTGTTTTAACAAGGAACCATTTTTTCAGACTGAATTTTATGTGGACCAAGCAATTTTCAGACATACTGTAATATAACACAAGATAGTGATTCCCTCCACCTTATCAATACTCCAATGCCAAGGGAACTGGGAGGGGGTTATTAGAAGGTAATATCTATGCATTCCCTATTTCAGGTAGGCAGGCTTGAGGAGCTATATGCTAAGTAGGGAACAGTTATCATAGGAACCTTGATTTTATTCCTATCAAATCGGATAAAAGTAGAAAAAAAGATTGTAACTGTTGTTTCAGATATACATATTGCCTACAATAACCTTTCCCTAATTGGGAAGGAACAGTTTCCATGAAATTAATATTACTGCTTATTAACAATAATTAATTGGCTTCTACCCACTGCACCAAAGTATCTCTTCACCAGTTAACACAGTAACCAGACCTACACTTCTTGAAGATTTTAATCAGCCCAGAGTTACACAGAGCAAGGGAAGTTTTCAAGCAAGCGTTATCAATACAGTTTCATTGTTCCTACTTCAAAACATCCATATTCACCTCCCTCCTCTTTGTTGGAGGTGATGACTTGACTAGAAGCACATGGCTTGAATCAACATAAAAAAAAAGAATGAGCCACTTCCCTGCTACTTAACAACAGCTAACATGAGACTGAAAGACTAGAAATTTTACAGAAACAGGACACACTCAGCAGAGGGCATATCTGGCCACTGAAAAGGCCTCTAGGCTAGAAAAGGGCTTCCAGCTAGAAGGACCAATAAAAGACTGAGAGTTCCTGCAGCTTACAGATCTCAATATTATTTGCAGATTTTACACTCCTATTTTCCACTCATCAGTAGCCAGTGTGTTTCCAGTTTCCTGCTGTGGGGTTTTTTCTCCATGGCAAAAAAAGACACAAACTGCCTGATCAGGTTCAGTTTTGTCATATCCACTTCTACTGGAAAAGAAGACAAGCAGACTGCAAAAGGTCCCTTCCCTATCTTCACAGCCTGCTGGATATAGATAAGAAAAGCCTTTCAGCAAGAAGGGGAAATAGTTTCAGCTTCTGTAACTCTTGAGGAGTTTGCTCAAACCACAGCACACACCTCATTGCATCTTAGTTCTCTCACTTCTCCCAGAAATAGAACCAACCACTTATCTCACAGCACATTTAACACAGGTGCCCAAAGTTGATTGTTTGGATTTTGGTGGTGGCATTTCTTTTTCAGTATGGTAGGGCTTGTAGGCCTTTTCAGGGGAAGAAGGTGTAATGCTACAATGGGATGGAAAGTACCAAGATAATAGCACAATGGCAAAGTCTGCAGCCACAGTAAACGAGAATGAGCCCAAATGTAGCAGCTGCAGAAATGAAGGAAAAGCAGCTGCTTAGCTTCGAAAGGCCTCAGGTACACAGGGATCTGCAGCAAGAGATGCCTCACCTCCCCTGCCAACCCTGAAATGAGGTCTGGGAAGGGATGGATCCTGGTTCCACCCCTTCTGGTCACTCAGCTGCACTGCATGCACCTGAGCTCCCGTGTTGGCCCTACCTTCCCAGCAGGTGCTCAGTCACTGCTTCAGGCCATGACTTAACATTTCTGGTACAGAGGAGCACAAAAATCAAGTATTCTTCTGAATATCTCTACTGACATTAACAAGGACTCAACAAACACTGTAGACAAAAATCTTGCAACCTTCTTTTCCCAGTTAAAAAGTAAGAAAAATAGCTTCTGCAGTGTTCCAAAAGCTCCATTTTATCCAGGAGCCCAAGAATAGCCCTGTGACAAAATTTGGTGACCACATACAGCCCTGGCTCTAACACTAACTAAGCCTGAGGTTTCTCCCAAGGCATAAGCTACAGCAGAACTTCTTTACAAATTGAGAGTACTCATCAAACAAAGTCATCAACTCTGCACATAATATAGGGAACTTCATCACAAGACATCTCACATTAAAAAGAAATAACACCTAGATGACCGACATGTTATGCATCCTTCCATGTATTGCAAACCTCCAGGAAGCACAGTAACTCTTTAACTGTTACACCCCACATCAGAAATTTGTTCTAAATCAGTGCATCTTTACAAATTTCTCTGCAGCTTCCCTGTCTCATGAATTATCTGCCCTGAAAAAAATATAAACCAAAATATTTGGTATAATTATACAAGGAAAACAGTTTCTACACTGAAGATCTGTAGCAGGATTTCAGATAAGATGTGCTAGCATTCTTTCAAATTAACTTTGAAATAGGGTTGACTATTCCTTTTTTCTCCTTGCTTCCAAATACCTTTTCTCCAAATATCCACAGTATTTGGATTGCAATCTGGATTCTTGTTTTTATTTACAGTATTGAGCAGATCCAATAGTTATTCCATGCTATTTCACTATGACCTTTTTAATACAGCTGCTCAAGTGAGTTTTATCATGTCCTGACCCCCTAGCTACCATCATCCATCCATGTGGTTAAGTGCTAGCAGAACAGAACTGTATGTATACTGGCGTAACAGCAAAGCATTACACTTAGCCAATTAACTCCAACAACTTCAGGCCATGTCATTATATTTGTTGGTCCTATCCAAACTCCACAAATCTTTCAACAATTATGACCAGATAACATTCACAGCTTACAGTAAAGGTATGACTTCCTGCAGTCAGCAGAAGAGACAAGCAATCTTGAAAAGTTATTTTTAAATGAAGAAGATACAGGTAACTCCTGAATCTAATCTTTCTCTTCCAGTATGACTGGAAAAAGTGAGTTTTAACTAAAATATGTAAAACATTATTGTATCTAAAAAAAAAAGTATGTTCTTCTTTCAAAGGCCCTTTCAAAAGCATTTGAGAAAAGTTCTCAATTTCTTCACCACTACTCTTCTCACTTTAGAACTGGATTAACGCATCACTTACAATTAGATAAAGCTTCTTAAAACAGTATTAAAGTAACATCATGGTTTTATGATTTTTGTTACATTATTGATATTCCACATCATAACATCATGTAGTGTACTGGGAGTTAAAGAGTTAATGCTCTAGCTGCATGGATGATCAATAGTTCTGGGTGTACCTGTCTCAGAAGAGAAGAACTACATTCCCCATAGGACTGTGCGATGCTTTGCATTTTTACGTGTTTCTGCTCAGAGGGAAAGATAAAAACTCTCTGAGGTCACGGGACCATCTCTCTTCCCTTCGGGATGGAGCTCAGCAGTGGGTGTTTGTTGCAGCCGTTTGCCTTCAGCGTTAGCGTAAGGCCTTTGGTTTATCGGACACTCTCTCTCTTGCTCATTTTATCTGATTCATTAGCCTCAATTCCAATAATAGTGTATTATATTGTGTTATTTTGCTTTCTGATATCTTGTTTAGTAAATTAGCTTTCCTCCTCAGATCGTTGCTGCTGTTTTGTTCCTAGGCCCATCTCCCTTCTCCTTTTTGTTTTCCCTTTCCCCCTTCCCTGGGGTGTGGGCCTGTGGGTCTCCTGCCTCAGTTGTCACAGCACCAGGTCAAACCGTCCCACAAACCATTGACAAGTAAGTTGTTTTTCTTACCTATAGTAGAACAGGCCAGTTCAATAAAAGGTTGAAATACAAGTCTAAAGAAACATACAGTTCAATCTCTTCTGGCTTCTAGTTTACGCCCAAACAGTGCACACAGCTGTGCAGCCAAGAGGACCACTTTTTTCCCTTAAAGCTAGACAAAAGCAAAGACTGCTGAATCACAGTCCATCCACCTTGTCACCCAGTCAAAACGGATGCAGTATATTGGCCCCCAGTTTTCTCATGATCACCCCACAGACTACATTCCAAGCATAGCAAGGCATAGTTTCAAAGTCCACTGGTAATGAGTCAAGTAAATTAGAACTCTCCAGCCATGTGGTCCCTAATAGCAGCAAGCTGACCTACCTGTCTACACTGGAGATTAAGACAAATTCAGCTGGCTTGAGGCAAAGGAAATCCTGCTGTCCAAGTGAAATACACAACTAGGAAGCAAAAACCATATGGCAAACTGAAAATTTAGGTACCAAAACATTTTTCTAGTCATGCTAGTAATGTCTACTAACTCCATCCTGATAACAGGGCTGAGGGTTTGGATGCTGTATGTAGTTCCAAGATACATAACTTCACATAAAGGAAACAAAAGCATATCTTGAGCTAAAGAATGTGAGACTTCACAGAATTATTCTCATTTCTGAATTAGAAACTCCTCTAAGAGAAATTATAACTCCACTTCAACCTAATAACATAGTCAGCTCCGACCTTTGGGCATATCCAGAACTCAGCTGAAGGAATAAGACTCTAATTGTCCTCCAGAAACAACATTCACAGCCAAAGTAGCTACTTCTACCTTAGAAGGAAGTCTAAGAAAGGTTCCTCATACCAAACAGCACAGACTTGAAAAGCACATCCAGTTCTTTCTCACACACCCAGACCTGTGAATCATCAGCAAGTTTCAGAGCACCTCTTATATATCCTGCCGCTGAAATACAAATAGATTAATTAGTACTGTCCAAAAAGATAACTTACAATACCACAGAGCTAAATCATCTCTTATTCAGATGCCCAACTTAACAGGAAACAACCACCATGTACAATTATGCTGCTGGTACGTTTGCATGTTCCCTGACAAACAGCTAGTGCCAAAACATTATCCCAGCATGCAGACAAGGAATTTGGCCCCTCCAAGTAACTAAGATGCATGCATCCTGTCCTCCCTGCCTTTCATGCATTTAGTCAAACATATCAAGGAATTTCTTATTATCATTGATAGAGCCAGAAAATCTCACCACAGAATGTTTATAGATCACTTCAAGGGAAAGAAATGTACTTTCCAGGTAGAGCAGAGCAATCCCAGAGAATATGTACTTCTAATATAGAAGACATAGAACTAGACAGACAGTCCCTAAACCAGCCCAAACTACAACTTCACATAAGTGAAATACTTGATATTATGTGACTATTTTCCATGTTGGTTTTGATAATTTGTACCAGCTCTGCAAGTAATACAACAGCCGAGTGAGCCACTTCTGTGGGAATCACCACAAATAATGTGCAAATTGTAACAAAGCATCTTTTATCAGTTATTTCTGTCAAGTGAATGGTTATTTAAAAAAAATCAGATAAAAGGAATGTCTGGTCTGACATTGTTTCTGGATTAGATGAAAAAATAATAAAACTAGGATAAACAAATAACTCTAAGGTAACAATCAAGTATTTAAAACAACAGAAGAAAACTGTAAAGCATCAACAGCACATGACAGCATATAACTGCTACCACTTAAAGCAATAAGTGGTAATCACCTGTTCAAGTCTTTTTAGAAGACTACCTTTCCCCAACACATTGTCCTTTTTTGAGGAAGTTGGTCTGAACTTACAACCAACTGAACTGAAGAAAAGAACTTTTTTGAGCAATCATCACACTGAAAGCAAAGCAATACATAAAAGATTTTGGGCCAGCTTGAAAAACAGCTGGAAAGTAAAAGCTAGATCCCTCAAGCTTCCAAAACCTCTCATGTTTTACTTTCTACAATGCTATACTCAAACACAGTTAATTAATCAGCATCACCAATATTTTCAAGTAGAAGTCACATGCAGGGAAGAGTTTTATGCCCTTTCCTCTTGCAGAGAGCTATCCAAGAGTCTTTCACAGCAATGGCTAAGCTACAGCTCTTCAAACAAATTACTGAACTGTTTCAGGAATACAGGACTCAAGAACAGTACAAACCTGCATCAAAAATAGCAGGGCTACAAGTGAGCTTGCAATCGAGAGATGAAACACTTAATATTCTATAGTTTGGTGGTGCAAAAATCTCCACGAAGCTGGGGGCAGAGGAAGAAAGCAATCAGCTCAGAGAAATACATTCCTTCCTGTACTGCATGGGGGGGCGGGCTGGGCTGACAGCCCAAGTGCCAGTGCAGTCAGCTCAGGGAGTTCAGGAATGCAGATTTTCTCCAGTATTATCTTAACAGAAGTAAATGAAGTGCTATACTGCCTGAAACTACCTTTTCAGAGAAAGTCTCAAGTTAAGTTGAAACCAGACAAAAATTCACTGATGCTCGCAACTTTACCCCTTGTTTTTTTGAGAGAAGAGGAAAAAAAAACCCTCTATTTTTAATTAAGTACAGCCAAGAATTAAGTAGTACTTAAGCTGCTATAGCCAACTAGGTGGTTTAGCAGTTATTGGCCCTTCATAACTTTGTCATTTTAGTCATGGCACACTAAATAAAACCAGACCTTTTCACTGCTATTCTGTGGTGAAGTTTGAGAGAAACTGCATTTGTTTAACCATTATTCAGTAAAATGTAATACTCATGCTAATTTATGCTTACTAACTTGTCTTCTCATCAAGAGCTTCATAAGTTATACAGAAGATGTCTTTATACTTGATAATAAAAATTATCCCCAAGTGTGTTTTGTGTCCTTTCTATTAAGAAAAAAACAGCATTGCAGACTCAGCTGTAGGATATTTAAATCCATCCATGCATATTGAATGTCTGAAATGGAAAACTTGGAAGAAATTTACAAAAAATGGGTTTAAAATTTAAAAGCAAGTTGATACCCCATGAAAAACAGCACCAGTGAGTCACCTTTCCAGTAACCTCTAATTGGATATTTAAAGTAGCATTTTTATACTGATTACATTGCAGATAAATATTCAGCACCTCATACACTTAAATATTAACAACTTTAAGTATATTTAAATAACTTCACAGAGAAGCATTGCATGTGACAAGATATCCATGAAGTTTTAATAGGGAGGTTTGAAATTCCAGCTTGTATATAGCTAAAACTTAGCAATAACTGTTTCATTCAATTACATACTACTATATCTCATTAACAGGTTAATCCTTCATTGAATATAAGCAAACATTTTGCTCTTAAATGAGCAGTCCAATTGTTCAAAATAACCAAAACTGTGGTCACCAGGAACAAAACCAATCCAGCAACTTCTGACAAACCCTACAAGATATCTGGCTGTCACACATACTAAGTGCCAGTCTGGTTCAAGTCTCAGTTTCTACATCGTCTGAAGAAATAATTATGCAAGCAAACAAAAACAGGGCCCATATAAGAATAAAGTCCTATTAACGCCTCCCTCCTCAAATTGGGTTGCAATACACAGCCTCTTTCTGAGGCAGAAACGTCATGAAGTAGAGGAAGTAATACTACTAGAACAACTAACATTCCAGATGACAGCTTCTGACAGTAGCCCCTGACAGACAGGGGTCTTCAGACTCTTCTGCCACTTAAGAGCTAATGCTCAGAAAGTGGCTTAAGATTAGAATTAGTCAAGAAAGTTTGTGTGGACTTTCTGGCTTAGCCTTCAAAAAGTTTACCACCTCTGTGCACCTGCTCCTTACATTATAGAAGAACTACTCAATGAAAACTGCAGGAAGAAATACATAAGTACCTAAAAGATGGAAGAAAACTTGTTACTGTTTGCCATCACACAGTAACTTAGGGTGACACCCATATTTACCCAGTAGAGGCCAAAGTGGTCCCCAACAATTTGGGGTTACAGAAATAAGAACTTTCTCTCATGTTTTTTCTACATGCCCATCACCTGCTGTTCATGCAAAGACTCCATTCCTAAATGACTCTCAAACTTATTAGTGTTATACTTGACTACAAACAAAGTAGAAATGAAAATGCAGTCTGGTACTTTCAGAGCATCCATTAAAAGACTAAAAATATGGTTCTTCTATCATCACAACTGATATAATACAAGCACTAATGAAAAAATTCACTGTACACTTTCAACCACATACTCCAAACTTTAAACATCACATCTCATTAGCAGATGGATGCAGACCAAGGAGTCAAAGAAAGAAGGCACTCCACTGAGTCTGATGTTTTGGAAACCAGGAAGAGTCAGGAAACATCCACCCCTCTTAGACCTCATTCAAGGGCTCAATGCCACTGAAGAAGGATCTCTTGTTGAAGAACCCTCCTTTTGGAGTTCTTTCCCTGTGAGCCTCAATTCTTGGAGATGAGTGAGCGTTCATTTTCCTCCCTTTTCTAACATCTTGTTTGTGCAGGTCCCTTTGCCATTACACCCACATAGATTTGAATTTTGTGAGGAACACGATGGGCAGCAATAACAACAGAAATGCTTCTGTATATACAACAGCAGCAAGATGTAGACCCAGGAAAATACGGGCCCACTGCTGAACAGGTGGCAACAAAACCAAGAAGGTTAAGTACTCAATGTCATCTTCACCTCAGCTTTTACTAAAAAAGTTTTACCTTCAGCAGTCCAAGATCCCTGAGACTTCAGAGCAAGGGAACTGTATCTTGAGCATCAAGTGATCAGGTTACATCCACTTCATGTGGATGTAACCACTGATGGAAAATAAAATGTCATTTTATTAATACAGGGTTCTTCATAGGGATTCTAAGCCAATAATAACAAAGCATACAAGTTTTCTGCAGTAATGTTCATTTCTGTCTTCTATTCCTTTTTTGAGAACCCTGACATAATTACTAGTTTTCCATCCTATCTACAAAGTAATGGTACTGGGAAAATGCTCTAACATCCTCTCTCAGTGAAGAGAGCTACCAGGAGCTTCACCATCAAACAGTCAACACAAGCTGACAATTCCTGCAATCTAAGGTTTGGGGACTTACAGTGGTGGTTTTCCCCCTCCTGCTCCTTCATTTTTTCCTTTCACCAGCCAGTATTGTTATTCATGGATCATTACTCATAATAAAAGTAATTACTGTGAAGCATCAGCATATTGTTTACTTGAGAATAGTTTTCTTTCCAAGTGAGTTGTTCAAAGCTTCCACAGAAAACCTTCTGGTCTCAGGACATAACCAAGCACAAGTCATACCTTAGCAGACTTGACTAATTCGGCAAAGCAAACAAAGCCAAGTTTTACCCCATGGACTGACTCTCTATTCAGTCTCCTCACATTCTTAATGTACTACGTTCTTTACTACAGGGAAAAACTGGACCTATTTTCAAATATTACACACAAAATTTTCCCAATTAAGATTTGAGCTTACTTGTGAAACATTTTTAACTGAAATGAAAATCCACCCTTTACTTGATCATTTCCATTCTCTATGCACTTAGTCATCTTACAATGTCTGCTGACACGCAGACATCTGTAATATCCACCCCTTTGTGTTGTAGATGAATGGAAATGCACAAACTCTTACTTTAGACTTCAGTTCTCTCTTGCTGAATGAAGACAAAGCAAGAAATTATGCAACGAAACTGCTGTATGCACATACTCTGACTATATGCAATTAATTTAGTGCATATTTTACCATCCAAATTTGCTAAGGTCAGTGCTAACAATAGAAATTCATACTAGATATGTTCAAACATTAATGCCAGCAATGTTAACATTTTGCAAGAATTAAAAGCCATGTCTGCAGAGGCAGGCTCTGCACCAACAAGCAGCATTTCTCACATTCAACTGAGAAAATGAAGGAACAGAACCTGCCACAGAAGGAAAAATCCAACCTCCTATAGCAGTGTTCAAAGTTTCACAGTCTCATTTGCCAGTCTGACTTGCTTTTATAGGGGGAGAAATAGCAGCAGAAGAAAACTGACATTACTAACAGCAGTAGTTTTTTTAACTTTTCACCTCAAATACAGCATCAGAAAGACTCAAAAAAAAGTGGACAAACAAGCTTTGGAACAAGCTATTCAAGCTGTACAATGCTGAAATAGGGATTTAAAAGTTAGTCTTAATCCTAGGTGAGGTTACTGCTAAAGTTAAGCAGTATCCAGTGTCAAACCAGTCCACTCAGTCCTTTGGAAAAGTAATCAGTAGAAGTGTCATTTGTTTTTGAGAGTTCTAATAGATGTGGAACCAAAGAAACATAACCTAGCATTTGCAACAGCCACCATTGCACTTTCTCAGGCACTTACCATGCCTAGCAGTTATATGGCATGTTTGCTTAACACCTCTTTAAAACTACTACTTGTTTTTTCTCTCCACAATCCTCTTGAACATTCGTTTCCTCAGTCCAGATTACAGCTATACTAGGAAGGTGAAAGACATTAAAATTACCCTCCTGAGTTTCTGAAGCTACACTTTTTTGTTTTGTGTAAAACATACTGAACTATGTTTTATTTGGTTCATTCTTTTTATGAAAACTGTAAAGGAATTCATGCCTGCAGGCTGATAGAACTATGAGGAAAAGAAACATCCTCTCCTTCCAGAGTACAAAGAAGAAATGTTGCAGGAAGACAGGAACAAGAAGAAATCCCTCAGCCTTGACTCCTGGATTTAACCACTACTCTCACTGCTGAAACACGCAGTAAAAAGCAAGCACTGAGTCTTTCAGAGTGTATTCTAGGAGTGTTGTACATCATGTTGTTGGTTCACGGAACTTTTTAGTCCAGCCAACCACTTTAAGGTTACCTATCCACTGCTGAATAATACTCTCAGTTTTTATGCCCAAGAGTAAGCTGCATGTAATTACTAATGAAGGCATTCACTATCCCCATGCACATTTAAAGAAACAGAACAAAAGATTCCTTTTAGAACTGAAGAAAGAGACTGGTATAAATTAAGTCTCCAAACACATAAAAGAACAAAGATTTTTCCATTCAAATTAGAAACTGATTTATCACTTACGTAAAGATGACTCCTAACAGATAAAAGCAAGGAAGAAGTTACAATGTGCTTCTGTTATTACAAAGTTGCTTCATTTCTAATTCAACACTCTTTTCCCTCAGCCCACCCCCGTGGACACACCCTCACTGATTTCACACGCTCCGAACATACAGCCACTGTTCCCAACATCTAGAAAAAACTAAGTACTAAAGAAACTGCAGGTACACCAAAATGGAATGCTCTTCTTCAAACATAAGCAACTACATATTATATGCATTTAAAAAAAAGTAACACCCAAAAGTAATCACAGGTCTCCCATACATGTACATTTAACATAGAAATACGCAGTGAAAAGCCCTATTCCCTCCTGAGATCTTCAGGATTCTTGTAGTATTCTTGCAAACTTTGGCAATAAGTTTGGACTCAGTATAGTTCAGATGAGCTGCACTAACAACCCATTTTTTTAAGTATGAAGACAATACAATAGGAACACAATAAAATTGGCAGGGAGTGGGGAAGGAAAATACAAGACAAAAAAAAAAACCTCTGAAAGTTACTGCAGACTTTAAAGAAAACAAAAAAAAAAACCTTACTGTTTTCTCCTTTCTATCCCCCTCAACGAGGCTCTAAGAAACAGTATAGCAAGTTAATTTTTTCCCCAAATAATAATTTCACTAAGCTTTCCCAACAGTTCGCTCCTCTTTCATGCACTCTGAGACACAGCCAAGCCAGTTCTGCTAGGAGAAAGCCTAGGGACAAGGAGACTGTTTTCCCAGTCCATTCTCCACATCATTTTTCCATATTAACTGAGTTTAGCAATGTAAGTGCAGCAATAGAAGCCAAATATGACAAGGGTCTCAAGACAAATTGCATCTTCCACACATTTGAGTGATTTCCAGTCCAATGGGTAATTCACAGACTGCCTACAGAAAGTATACATTTCTTCCTGTACAGTCCCATGAACCTCTGCCACTTCTTGCACTTGAGGAAGGCTGATGGATATGCACCCAGAACACAATGACTGCTTGAAGTGGTAACTTCTTCATTCACTAGGATGGAATAGGACAGCTGCTACAGACATGCTGAAAACTAAGATGTGGGAGAGTTACATATTTGTTTTTTAAACTTCATGTGGCTGCCTCGGTACTAGTACAGAATTTCACTGGTTTTCAGTTCTCTGTGTGGTTGTTCAGTGAAGGGGTGGGCTTCAGCTAACGACTGTTGCAAGAGACTATATTCCCACCTTCAGGAAGCAACAAAAACCTCTGACACAATGACTACATGATCCAATGCCACAATGTTACTTGCTCTGAGCAAGTATAATCTTCAATTAATGAATACTGTCAAGATTCAGCTTAACAGTAAAGTAGTGCTTGGGCATGCAGGACTTAGGGGAAATATCTGATGCACCATAACTGCAAGACAAAATACTCAGTCTAAGAAACTCTTACTCATGGCTGACCTGACATGGTACCTGTTGTTGATGCAGAAAGATATCAGTAGTATTATAAGCCTCCAAATCTCAGTAAATGAATAAAGACTCAAAGCATAAAGAATGTATTTCTAAGTAATGCAATTCTTAACTGCTCAACAGACAGTAAAACAATTTTACTCCATAAAAGTAAATATAACAGAAATTGGATGCATGCAAATGTTACACAATATGTTACTCAAAATAGAAAAGAACAGCACACATAACAGGATGGACAAAACATACAAGCTACAACATCAATAAATGGGAAATGCTGACCTTTCCAAACCATCTCAGACACTTCATTTGTGAACATGAATTCCTGATAAATCTTTAATTATGATCATTTCATATCAGTGTCACTTTTCTCAGATGTTCTGAACTCACTCAGTGTGAAAGACAGCAACACTGGTTAACAATCAGACATTTGGTCTTAAGTAAAGCAAGTCAAATCTTTTGGATTACTGACCTAGTAAGACAACTCTGCCTCTGAAAAGCCAACAACTTCTTGAGCCACTGACACCACTCCTGCACTTAAGTTGTGTGTACTTCAGCCTCCTCACACATTCACCTCTATTACCCTATCATGCACAGAAATTGTTCCCCATCTGACAAACTCAGCTGCTTCACCTATGAGACCACCGAAGTTCAGCACAGCAGCAAGGGCTCTACTGTGAAGCAGCTCAGTCTGAAACACCAGAGACAAGTGACAAGTGTAGTCTATACCTTTAACAGCAGAAAATCAGAATCTGCACAAGGCAGTAAGAGAACAGAGCTTAAAATGGCAGAGTAGAACATGCTTCCCCTGTTTTGCTGTACTATAACATTACTCTGAAGACAAAATTGTTAAATCATTATTGGAAAGCAGTCATTTTTTCCCTCCACAAAATTGGGAAGTTATTTAGACAGTGTAAGAAAGGTTTAAGTTTATTGCATTGCCATTAGTCATCTTTGACGAAAGTTCCTTCTAGAAAGAGATAAATTTGATTCATGTTTTACAGAAGAAATTAGGAAACCACTGAAGTACCATAAGGTTAATTTCCTTCACATGAAGCTTGATCACTCAAGATTTCATTTTACTGCCCACTAAACTTGAAGTATATTTGGCAAGCTCAAAATTATTCCCTGCCTACTGAGCCTGACTAATTTTTCTCTCCAAACAATCCTGTCATTTTTGTGGTACATCTTTAGCTACAAGAAATACTAAGCCAAACCCCAATCCTTCCTTAAGAGGCACACATCCACTCCAAATACCAGCCAATAAAAACATTAAGAACTTCAGTTAAAAGAAAAAACTAATTTAGCATATCACAGAGGATCTATCAAATTCCACTCCAACCTGGATACAGTACATTGTCATATCTGTACTTCAAGAATATCAACAAAACAAACTTTTTTCTAAGTTAGTGCATGGGGCTCCTTCTTCGAAGAAGGCATCATCTTATTTCTTAGCCCATTTTTCAGGGTAACGCTTCTCCCAGGCCCCACACAAGTGAGAATCTCAGCTCTTAAAGCACTGCCACCAGCAGTTGCTTACTGATACAATATAGTAACAGTGATTCAGTTTTGCACCTTCAAAACTACGGATTCTGTACTATATGTAGTAAGGTTGGTGAGCTGGAAAATGGTGTTGCTGTGTGAGACATGTTTTCACTGATAAACTGTAACCTCTGCTGGTCAGCCTTCACCATCCTGTACCATCTGTGACACTCACACTACTGAGCCTGGGCAGACAGCAAAGAACAAAGAAAGCTGCCAGCCACGTTACCGTCTTGGTTGTACTGGCCATTTCTTCTTTGATATCTCCTGCAAAGACACTAGAAAACTAGGCATTAGTCAGCACAACAGCTGACTGAATAACTATTTCTGCTTCTGTGGAACTGTAGTGTCACAGATTATCTTTACACTTAGGAATGAAGCACCGAAAGCACAGCTTTGGATAGGAAACAGAACTTCACTTTTGTGTTTTTCTTAATGTACTCAAAGCCACATTCTAACAAACCAGGACATCTTTCTTTTAACCACCACCTCAGATTACACATCCACTGGCTCTTTGTGAATTAACACACAAATTGTACTCAACAGACTTTCTTCTTATTTAGCAGGCAGGCAAGGAAAGAAAATCAGAGGCTTCTGAAACAATGGCCCCAAATGAAAGATGATCTGGCATTAGCAAGCTGCAGAAAGAAACTAATACAATTTCTGGATTTCTGAAATAAGTCCTACTTTATGAGATTAAGCTTCCTTGTGGTGGGACATAAAAATAAACAAAATCATACAATTCATTGAGACAGGCTAAGTTCAGAAGCGAAGTTACATCTGAGGTCTTCCTTTCAAGGAAAAGCATTGGCTTATATTTTTCCTTGACAAGGAAAAGCATGGCTGAACATCCATACAACCAGTGCATTTACTACAGCAGGTCACTGCTGCAGGCAGACCACTTTTCATCAGAAGTCAGGAGCTTCAGCCAAAGCAGCACAAAAGTTCTGGAGCACACTCCATAGAAAGTCACAGAGTCATGGGACCAGAAGCAATAGTTGCACTGCAGAACCTCAAAGTAGGGAGCTGATACTGCATTGGAAGTACTGCAGGCTGAAATCTAATGAACACATCACTTGCATTACTCATCTTGACAGCTCCTTATCCCCACAAGCCTCATGATTTCCATGCACTAATGACTCTCAGTTAACGGTGATGCCATATTATACTTGTATATTTAACCATATACAAGTAGTACAGTGCAACTTAAAGCTTTTTTGCTAAGTGATAATGTTTACTATGAACAACTTAAGATTTTTACAGGATTCATTGTGAGCATGAAGCTTGTTGTGTTTCAAAACGAATGCAGAGAATCTATAAACCAACCTAAAAGAAGTGCAAATATTACTAACTGTTAAAGCAACAAAAGAATACAGCGTCCCACTGCTCTTTATATCAAACCAGACACCCCTGCTTTGCAACAGTTTGCTACTTTTCTGATGCAGAAAGTCACAAAAGTATTAACTGAAAACATTTCAAACACATTAGTCATGTGCTTTTCAGACTAAAGCGTCTATATTGCAAATGCTTGTAGCTTGAGAAGATATGCTATGTATTGCTGTCCCCGAGAATCCTAGAGATTCTGTTTGATTTTGACCCACCGTCGCTTCCCACAAGCAGAGCAGCTATCACTGGAAGCGGTATAGAACGGAGCATGCAGCAGCAGCTCCCAGCTTCACGCTCTGGCCACAGCTCCGGGCTGCTCTGCTCAGCGCTGAGCACAGCCGACCACGAAAGTCCGCGTATTTCACTGCCACAACCTTACTTTTATTTTTTCCTCTCCAGGAGAGGACTACACGAATTAAGTTTATACTAATTAAGCCTTTCTGCGAAGTTTTTCCTAATATCCGGTCTGAACTCCCCCGGCACAACTCGAGGCCATTCCCCCCCCCCCGTCCCATCTGCGAGGCACTTCAGCGGGCGGTACGAGCAGCAACAGTCGCGGTGCTGCAGCGCGGTACCGCAGCTATCGGGGAGCGGAGCCGCCCCAGCTCCGCAGGCCCCGCGCTATCCCCGCTCCCGGCGCAGCGCCGCCCCACGTGGGGAAGCGGGGCCAGGCCGGCCCTACTCACCCGCACCAGGTTGCTGACAGCGGCCTGCACGGCCGACACGGGGCCGGTGAGGTCCGGAATGGCTTTGCCGTCCACCTCCCCCTCCTCGTGCATGATGACCAGGTGGGAGATCTGCTGGGCCACGGGCTCCAAGATGCTCTCGATGGTGCGCGTGTGAAACACGGGCATGGCGGCGGCGGGGC
>VXAB01013074.1:6560-22930 GCA_013399175.1 Odontophorus gujanensis | reverse complement strand
GATATGGGGAAGGGAAGATGAGTGATAGAAAAGAGATAAAAAGCAGGGAGTCTTGGCAGAAAAAAGGGGAGATGTAATCACCACTGTGGATCCAGCGAGGTTCATAGTGGGTCCATTGATCTCAGGAACTTTTCTGATCACTGCGGGGGATGGGAGAAAGCTGGGAAGCTTTGCAGCAAGCAGGCCAAGGGGTTCTTTCAAAGAGGTTTCCCCCTCAGGGAATTCTCCGCAAAAGGCTTTTCTTCTCTTCGGGAGTTCTCCATCAAAGATTTTTTTCTTTGGGAGTTCTTCTCCAACAGATTCTCTCTAAAAGCTTTGGCTCAGTGAAGGCCTTTTATTCCCCATTTCTCAGTTTTTTTTTCTTTTCTCTCTGTCTGTGTGACATGTCTGGCCCAACAGATAAGCCAGCAGAGGATGTTCCTTCATTGCCATGCAGGAGCATTATCGTCTTTTTGTGGTGATCAGCTTCTCCAAGCCATACATCCCCCAAAAGCTATTTGCCCCTATTTCTGCTTATCTTTATAACCATAAGCAGAGACACTGAGGCACCATGACACCTGTCTAGATAATCAGCAGTTACCAGTCAGTCTTACCACCAGAAAAGGCCTTACAAAGCAAGCTTTGAGACAAAAGAAGGGAAAACAGTTTCCGTCCTTCACAGCTGCACCTCAAGTATTGTGTTCAGTTTTGGGCCCCTCACTATAAGAAAGAAATTGAGGCCCTGAAACGTGTCCAGAGAAGGGCAGTGAAACTGGTGAGGGGTATGGAACACAAGTCCTATGGGGAGCAGCTGAGGGAGCAGGGATTGTTTAGTCTTCAGAAGAGGAGGCTCAGGGGAGACCTCACTGCACTCTACAACTTCCTGAAGGGAGGTTGTGATGAGGAGGGGTTTGGACTCTTCTCCCAGGCAACAAACAGGACCCAAAGAAGTGGCCACAAGCTTTACCAGAGGAGGTTTAGATTGGACATAAGGAAAAAACTTTTTCTCTCAGAGAGTGGCCAGGCACTGGAATGGCCTGCCTATGGGGGTTGCTGTCCATGGTAGTGTTCAAAAGGCATCTGGATGAGAGCTATGAGATATGGTTTAGTAACTTGAGGTAGCAATGGTAATGGGTGGACCGTTGGACTAGATGATCTTGTAGGTCCTTTCCAACCTTGTGATTATATGGTTCTATGATTCTGTGATTATCTGATTAAGCAATAAAAAGGACCTAGAGAACAAATTGTTTCAGAACCATGTTGCATTAACAGACAAAGCAACTACTGATAGATGAGTAAGGAGATGGATAATGAGAGAATAAATACTAGGGAAAAAGATGTTGAAAAAATCTGCTAATAGAAATACCAGTTATCCCTATTGATTAAGGATAAAATCTATGAGGGGTATCTCTGAAGACTCATCTGGTCAAAAGGAAAATGGGTTTATAATGTTCATTTGTGTAACTACTGATCCCAAATCCTAAACAAATTATTCTAAAATAACTATCATGACACTTATAAAGCACAATTGCTGATCAAAAAACAAAACAAACAAAAAAAATGAACAACTTGTAAAGCTAAAATATTTAAATCAATGGAAACAAACTATTTAGAAGGAAGTAATTTAGCAGAAGGATATATACTGTGGCAATCTTTCTGAAAAAACATTACTATCCGAACCTTAATATGATTCCAGGGAAAAAGAAGAAAAAAAGAAAAATAAAGATAAAAAAGGAAAATTGGGTGGGAATTTTTTACAAATAAATTTAAGATTTGCTGAGTTGTGAAAGGTAAAGCTGACCAGTACACTACTTTTGCTGTTATTTTGCTGACTTGCCTTGTTATGAATGGGAAGGAAAATCTCCAGAGCTCAGAAAACACAAGAAACTCATTGTAAAATTAAGCAAATTGTTCAAGAGGATATCTGGATTTCTCTTGAATTAATGTGTCCATGAAACAACAACAACAACAAAAATTAAAATGTACTCCAGACATTCTCATTGATTTCACACAAAATCAAAATAGAACTAAAACAGATTGTGTTATTAATCTAATTGCTGTCGTTTGTTACTTCAGTCTACACAGGTGTAGGAAAAGAGGTACTGTTACAATGGACATAGAATGTTTGAAATTCTGGTTAGAAATTGGGAAAAATACTGGAAAAGGATCACATCTAAAACAACTTGGCTGGAAAACCTGTGGATTCTCTGTTGTTGCAGCTACTCAGAATTTATCTGGGCAGGGCCCTCAGTAAACTAATTTAGTTGGATCTGCTTTGAGTGGGTCCAAAGACATTCAGAGATTCCTTTGAACTTCTAAAATTATTGATTCTCTAATCAAAATAGTAGAAGTTTACAGTATGCTACAATCTTGGATGAAAAACAGTGAGGAACTGTGACATTTCTTTCATTAAAATAACTTTGTCTTAGCTCTGCTTAATGAAAAGTCTTGTCCAGATTGTTGTTTTAAGCCAATGTTTATGACCTACTTTGGAGGGACATAGTTGACAAGAAGAGAATATTATCTTTTTTTCTGAGTTATCGACACTTCAGAAATAAATTGGCTTTATTCATTGAGCAAGATGATAGAGTAACTTAAGTTGGAAGGGATCTCTGAAGTTCATCTAGTCTGTTCTTAAAGATAGAACAAAATAAGGAGTTTCTATCTCATAATGAATAAAAAAAAAATCAAAATTCAAAGAAGAGAAATTCTATCAGTTACTTTAGTAGATGGGGTTGGTGGAAGAGACAGTAACAGCCTAAAAAGGCCTTCTGCTCTGAAAATATTAAGAAAAAAAAATCACATCACATCATAACATGATGATATGCTTTCTGTTACAAGAAAGGACTAAGAAGTATGTTAGAATGCTGCTGTTAAGTTAGTTATACTTGCATTAGCATATATGATTGTTTACACCAAAGATTTTTGGAAGAACTGTCTATGGTCTTCTCTGATCTTTCAGTTTACATCTCAGTTTTCAGAAAATTTGGGAACATAAGATAAATGAGAGAGCTTAATGTAAAAGTGCTGATCTTTTCAAAAGGGTAAACACAAAACCTGAATAATTCTGCATACTTTGGAAACATTCACTCTTGCTTATTTTATGGAAAATATATCCCATCTAAACTAATGTGACACCTTCACTTGAGAGGAGCATATGTTAATAAATACAGCAGGACTGGTACAGAACTCTTAGATGTCCGTGAGGCATTTGATTTGGAGCTACACAATATTTGATTAACTAATTAGAAGACTTAGAATCAATACAGTAAATAGGTTTAAAAGAATGAATAGATGCCTTTTATTATAAATAGTTTTGTTTGCAGTGAAGTCCCATGCTATTTATAATGTTTATTATTAGTGACAGAACTGAAGCTTCGAGACTTCAACTCAAGAGGCGTTGCATAGCCTCGAGTAGCATTGAGCAGCTCAGAGGGGAATCTTATCTATGTGTATCATTAACTGATGGTGGGATACAAAGAAGATAGAGTCAGACTCTTCCAATTAGTACCTAGTGAACAGTAACCAGTGTGCACAAAGTAAAATAAAACAAACAAACAAAATATTCAAACACAACTTAAAAAAGAACAAACAAACAAACAAACAAAAAAACCCACACACAACAAAAGACAAAATACATTATTCAAGTACTGAAACAGGTTCCTCAGTTTCCCTGATAAGGTTTGGACTCTCCACTGCTAGAGATATTCAAAACCTAGCTGAGCAGTATCCTGAGGAACCTTTTCTGTCTTATCTGGTTTGAAAAGGGTGGTTGTCTTAGTTTACTTACAGAGATACATTCAAACCAAAGGTTTACAGAGTTAAACTGATAAAAATAAATCTTGTTGCCACTACAGTAACCAGAGATCATGAGAACCTATGGAAGATCTTGCCCAGATAAACGAAGAGAGGTGTGGTGATTTTGCCATTTAGAAAGCACAGAATAAGGCCATAGAGAAGAAGGGAACCATATTGTTATCCAGACAATAATTCAGTTTTAAGCAAACACGAGTGCCATCTTGAGAAGGATGTTTATCCTAGATAAGCAGGACACTTAGAGCATAAGAGTAAAACTTTGACATTCCACAAGCTGTGAGGTGTAATACTGTACCCTGCTTGGTCCACACAACACAGAATATGTTAGGCAACTTACCAAGTCTGACATGGTAACATTAAACATAGTCAGCAGCTGTTTTATGCAAATTACTTTTTGACCAAATTAGGGGCCAAAACTGATTGGAATACGAACTTTTGTCCAAATAACACTTCCATGTGAACCCCAGGTCCAACAATTACCTCTAGTGAATACCCCAAAATAATGCAGCACACACATGATACTAGCAATTCTCAGATCAGTCAGGAACTTTGCAGAAAATATATTAATACTCATATGTTGAATGTATATGATGAGTGTGCTGTAGCTCCTGTGTGTGCATGGTAAGAGAAGAGATTGCCCATCAACCCAACACTGCAATAAAAATAATGTCAGCTTTCTAACCTGTCATTCAGGCTGGAAAGTTTTGTTTCTGGAGCTAGGTGACAATATCACATTAATGGTTTTCTCTTAAAGATGGAGATTATTTTCTGGATTATGTTGTGCCTTGTTCCTTTGTTCTGAAACCTTTCAGGATGGCATATGGCCTTACTTTTTTTGTTTGTTTGTTTGTTTTTATTCAGACATAGTCTATTTAATCTTTTCAGTAACAATTAAGTTTCTATCGTAGCTGGTTCACAGATTATTATATCAGAACTATTAAACTGGTGGGTTGTTTTTCTTCCTCCTCAGTTGCTGCTTTTTTGTTGCTTAAAACAAACACTTGTCTCTGTGGTGCAGCACATACCAATATGGAACAGAATTACAATGTACTTCCAGCCAAAAACACTTTATTGTCTATTTCAGTAGTTTTCTTATGGTAGCAATTATTCTCTGTAAGCCTGCAAGCGAGCAGCAGAAATCTGAAATCATCAAAGAGTTTTTATCTGCAGCAATTTCAAAAATGGCAGGTAGCTGATAGTTTAAACTTTAGTTCTCTGCAGTACAGCAGTGAGAACTGGATAATGCCATCTGCCTTCACCAGCTAGTTTTAAATGTTCAGGAATCAGGCCTGGGTTGCCATTGTTCATATGTGCTAGTTAAATCAAGCTGATGCAACACAACAACCAAAGAGTTACCTATAACAAATACTGATGGATGAACCCCAACTCTTGGACAATCATGATTTGTTCAGTGAGGTACCGAGATCTTTATTCTCAGTTCTAACAAGAAGGCCTTTTGTATTATTCTCACACATCTCTATTTAAGAAGAAGGGAATTCACTGGGACCATACTTAATAGCAACTTTATTTAAAATAACGTATTTCATATATATCCATAATAATAGATTGTGTGCAATGGTTTTAATGGAATCCAAAAATATAGCTCCTTTTAAATTCACTGAATGATATTTTAGACTTTCTAATCCATAGCACCATGGTGACTTTGGAGTTCNTGTATACTTTAAAACAGCTACTTAATTCTTGAATTGTTGATACAAACAATAACGATAAAAAACAAACAAATGAACAAACAAACAAAAAAAACAGCAGCAACAACATTTTTCATTTCAAAACTTTGTACTGTTTGTTACTCCTCAAAAATATGCTCTGTAGAAATTTCTGTTTTTGAGTAAATTATTTTTACAAGAAGGGGAGCTAAGAAACTGCAAGTGTCTCCCAAACTGAGCAGCTCCATTACAATAGTAAGATAACACAAACAACCAAAAAATGATGTAACAAAATAAGGTGGAAAGGCTAACAGGACTTTTTTTTTTTTTAATACATATATCAAAGAAAAAAAGAAGAAAAAAGAAAATAAGTAATATAAAAGCAAGGAATAAAGTAAATTATTCATGTATTCTGGAATTTAAAAACAGAAGAAAGGAAGAACCCTGGCTATTTAGGTAAATGGCTCAACAGAAGCTTTTTCTTTCCACAGATATGTTCAGAAAAGCCTCACTTGTAAAGAAGATACAGGAACAGAAAATGAAATCTTAGCTGAAATTTTGTATTTTAGGCACCTAGTAAGCAAAAAAAAATCTATTGTGGAAAAAAAGAATTCATACTATGAAAATACAAAGCTCTCCTCTCCAAAATAGCTGGCACTCCTCTATTTGAAGTATATGCATTTTAAAGTGAATTATGTATAGAAATGAATTAAGTACTCTTATTTTTATTTATTTATTTATTTTGTAATGGAAACATATGGGAAAATTTAAAGGCAACTCATTTAAAACCGATTAAAAAAATATGGAACTCATTTGCACCCGAAACAACTTAATGTAAATATTTTTAGCGTTACATTAAAAAGTGTAACAGAAGAGTTACCTGAACCTAAGCAAAATACAAACTCTAGTTGACCTAAATTAGTGAAACATGTCCCCACAGGAAAAAACTTTACTATTATCAAGAAAATATAAAAATATACCTTTAAAACCAAATTCTATTTGAAAATTGCGTATAAAACAGCAGCTAAGTTTGTTTTTTCCACTATTTTTATATCTAAACGAAAAAGAGAAAGAAACATAGTAGCAAAATATTTACAAATTCTTACTATTAGTGTCTTCAAAAAAGTCCTTTGAGCCTTCATTTCTTCATTTTGTAAGAGCAAAAGAGATTCAGTTTTCTCATGGGTTATTTGTTATTTGAAGTTTAATGTGTTCAAGAACTGTTAAGCTAACACTCACTAACTCATGTCAAGTGTTCTTTCAGGAGCAAGTGACAGCAGAAATCCAGGAGAAGACAGACAGCAAACAAAGGATACACACCATAAACTTTCCTAAACTTTCTTAAACGTCATATAATCTTGAGTTCACTTCAGTGTATAGAAAATGTTTTTAACTTTAATGCTCTTCCCTGCTGCTATCCCTGCAGCCTAAATATAATGTGATCCCATGAATCCCTCCAAAAATATCTGAAACCTGTCTCACTTTGTGACTCACCCAAAACTTCCATCATTACAATTCTGTTTCCTTTCTTTACGCAGTACCTTTTATCATACGCTGGAGGGTGATAGCTTAAAAGTTGGTGCCTAAGGGTTGAATTACTTAGGCTCCCTTGAGCCACAGGTTCAAATTCTAGCAGAGTTGACTTGATTCTGCCTTGTTTCAAGGGAGAGAAATTGAATCGCGTGCAGGTCACTCTGCAAGAGTCTTTCAGGGAAAAGAAAAATTGCAATATCCAGGCTGTTTCTGGAAACATGAAAGCATCAGAAGGGAGTTTACAGCAGCATCCTTCACAAGTATTTTTTCCCTCTTTCACTCAAGTGCTGTAGCTTCATCAGTGCTGTTCACTTCTCAATCATACTCGACCACAGGTTTTGTAAATCTGGTGGTGTTCTACACCGTCAGAAGACACACTGACCTGTATTCCAGTCCTTCTTCATTTATCAGAAATAGTAACATTCTGGTAAAAAAATAACACTATTTCTAGTTGTTTTTTTTTTTTTTTCCAAAGTCTCCAATTAGGAGACAATGTCAATATTTTGTCTTTATTTACAATGAAACAAAAGAGTTTTGTTGTTGTTGTCTTTCCTACTTTAAAAAAGAAAAAAATAAAGTCTTGAAACTGTGTAGCATACACACCTCAAGGGGTCAGCAGTAGAACGATGAATAAGAACAACCTCAAACTATCATCTATAAATGATGTGTTTTTCAGCAGTTTTTCATGGTTCATAAATGCTTTGGACTGGCAGCTCTTTGCAATGATGAGATAGATGCAATCAGCAGCAGAATGTAGCCCACAGGTTGTAAAAGGTGTTGGCATCCCTAGGAAGAATGGCACCATGAACCAGGCAGCTTTGGGAGCGAAGTGAGCACTTAAATTTGACTGACGTTTCTTATTTCTTGATTCTCTTTCCAAAGAATGGTAGGAATTTTCCATCCATACAGCCTTTATCAAGCATATATTGCATGGAAAATTCCACAAGAAATGGTTGAAAACAAGCTTAGAGAGAAAAGGAAATAATTTTGAAGTAATATTATCATAATGCATTTCTCCGAGAAGCACCATGACCTTTGAAAATTTATAAATGATTTTTTCATCATTTGTGTGTAAATTCGCCTAATTTTTCTTGATCCATCAAAATACTTTTTCAGAAATTCAGCCAAAATATTCTGAGGTTTTCTAGCCCCAGTGGTTGGTAATTGACCTGCACAAAATGCGCTTCATCCAAGTACAGAATTTCTGTTTTCAAGAGTACAGTTGCTTCATTTTCTGAAATCATTGAATATATTCCATTGTGGAGCACAGGTTTTCACTGGAGTGGTCAGTCAGGAGAATGAAACTGTGCTTGTATTTCCTGTGCCTGTATCTCCTGTGCTTGTATCTCCTGCCTTCTAGGGTACTGACAAAGAATTTGCCCTAAGGCAAATTCAGAGGGGTGAACTTCAGGGATTGGAATAAAGACATAAACATAAGGAGTAACTGAGAAAACACAACATATGGTTACAACATATACCATATGTGACTGACTGATAATGTCTACCTCTCCATTTAAAGGATGACAGCTTTCACTGCTGCTTTCATACATTCTATAGCCTAACATAGATATGCTTCCAAGAGTCCAAGTAAATAATGTTTAGAGGAATCACCCAGCTTATGACTGAGAATGACTTCTCACTGCCATTCTTCCATGCCTTCTTTCTCCTGTTACATTAGCTTTAATAGGTAATTCAATGCACATATTTGTGAATGTTTATTTCACAGAATTTGGTGATCTTATCAACACTCTCAGAGACATAAAGGACAATCTGGGGGCTATGGCCATATGTTATGACTTCTCCAGAGGAGATATATTATTGCATGTTTTTGGTTAATAACTATCAATCATTAAACTCTGGGTATGTTTACATGTGTTTGTGTAAGTTTTAACAACATTAAGCATGTCTTCAACCCATAGGCCAACATTTAAAAAAGTTGTTTCTGCTCTGCTGTGAGAACAGTGCGCACATATGACTGTTATTGGTACTTGTTCAAATGTTTTAAAGCCAGCAGATGTCCTTTTTTGTGAGCATAGGAAATGGAGAAAATAAATAGGCTATTTAGTATGATCTGAATCTATTTTAAAATACAATTAAACCAAGGGAAAACATCCAGAACAAACATTTAAAGGGTTTGGAAATAGTATTCGGAACATTTTCTTTTTCCTTCAGAGCATTCAGTGTTTGCTCCTCAGCCTAATCCAAGGGAAAGTTAAAAACAACTTATGGCATTTTCATTGCTCCCATTTCAGAGGTGTGTGGCTATGATCCAGTCAGGAGGGGTGCACTGTACTAGCTATCCAAATGTGAAGATACAAAATCTTCACATATCCTGCACTGTACTAGCTATCCAAATGTGAAGATACAAAAACTAAAGTCTGAAGAATGCTTCTGTTAGGAGAGATTATATCTCAAAAGTAAAATTCAGGTGAATTTGCAGAACACTAGGGACAAGTCTTGCACTATTATTTTTTCAATTTGTCATTAGAAAATTTCATGGTTTCTTCTCTCAATTATTTACTGTTTACCTTACTTCCTTGAGATCATGAAAAGGAGGGTAAAACTTAAATAAGTCATACTCCCTGACTCCCAAGAATAAGTGAGTATTGCACAGATGGCTTCAAGCTAACAATCTAAACTGATAATTGATTTTTCATTAATGACATGCAGCTTAAAATCAACACATCATTACCTCTTACCCCTAAATTTTGAAACATGTAAAATGTAGAAGATATACTGGAGCACAAGTGAAAGCATTTTGGGTAAAGGGAAAGAAAGCAGAGAGTGCAAGACATTTAGATATATCTGCAAGCTTAGAGCTTTAAGCAAGTAATTGCTATTCTGATCTTATTTTTTCCTTCTATTTGATTATCTATTATAATTACAAACAGAAAATGACAACCATGTTACAAATAGTCTTTTTTGTCATTATTTTCATATATTGTAATGCACAGTGTAGTAGTTGTGAGATGGAAGATAAGGGATTGGAAAAAGTTGCAGATTAAACAACATATGCTAATAAATTCTTTTTTAAAAAAGACTTTCTAGAGCTGCTTATGTTAACATAAATAGCACTTTACCTTCTGTTTATTTAATACCAAGCTTATTTTGTACTTGTGGATAGCGTGGTTGCAAATGGTCAATATTAAAAAGAAGAGGTCCAGTACTGGGAAGGACATAAAGCCCTGTTTACAGTGCTTTGTTGAAATTTACTACAGTACCATCCAGTTATTAGAGAGAGGAACAGGAAAAAATTTTTTTTAAAAATCTTTACAGTTAGCCTTTTCAATGTCCCTACAAGTAAAACAAAAACAAAACAAACAAAACAAAACAATAACAAAAGACAAACACGCACACACAAACACACACACATACACACACAAAAAATAAAAATAAAAAAAATAAAAACCTTCAACAACAAATAAAAGCACAGGATAATACTTTTTTTTCCACTATCCTAATGAGTGTTGAGAATGCCTGCATTCCCATGGCTAGCTTTTTAGCCAGCAGCTATTGCAATATGCCTATAAGGGAAATTAAAAAAGATAGAGCAGAGCCTGAAAGAGGGAAAGATACACAGAAAATATCTCATCATCATCCAATTTCAAGAAAACAATTTGAAGATAACTAGCTTGTAAGTGATTGGGGTTGTATAGCTTTTAACTGCAGCCACCTGTTTTCAAAAGAAGAATGAGTTCTTGGCTAAAGCTTGACTAAAACAATACTTATCTAAAGCTGGATATCTTGTTCCTCTTCCTGAACTGCTGCAGGTTTTCTGCATGACCTCATAACATTCCTTATATTTCCTAGGAACAATTTTCTCATCTCTGTCCACCTATGCACTAGTCATTCTTTAATCAGATGATTTCTAATACAAAATTAGAAGAAAAACTGTTTTTGACAGGACAGTCAATCTGGTGCATGAATCTAGGTATTAGAATCCGTGGAGATAAAGGTGCTATTGCTATTGTTGTTTTGCTTCAATAATAAAATCGCTATTTCTGTCCTTCTGATCTGAAGATCAACCTGGATCAGTGAAGTGCTGGATTTATTTTGTAGCAGTAAAATGAGAATATATGCACTAGCAAACATAACTATATTTAGAGAACAGTTTGTACTCATTTATATCCCTGAAATTTAATGCACCTAACAACAAAAAAGCATCGAGACATGGTTTTGTTTGCATTTCTGGCATTCTTGGGGAATTTAAAAATTCATCTCATTTTTGTAAGCTTTCCACCCCCCACACACTTCCTTTTCTCACTGCTAAATTTCTCTGGGCTTGTGTTTCTCTTTTACAGTGGCCTTTCATATTTTCCTTTAGTCGTGAATTCCTTTTTAGGTTGATAGATCTGACAATATGAAGATGTTGTACTGAATAACAGTTTCAGAGATACTATGTTCCTCTATTCTCATCAAGATTGAGAAAACCTTTTTGGGTTCCACAAGGGAGGAATGATGGAAGAAATCATGATTTTACACACCTATTTATTCATTCTTTCATTTGCTCATTGATATTACTGACTATAATACCCTGGAGTTCCAACATATGTTTTTAACAGATGTTTATTATCTGATCTTTTGTTCAATTCATCCAAAGTGCCACAACAGTTACCTCATTTTATATCCTCCTACCCCAAACTAAAAAACAAGCAAATAAGCTGTTTACAATCATAGACAGTGTCAGGTTTTTCTAAGGAATCATTTTCTAAGGGCAATTTAAAACCAACTCTGTGATAACAGTAATTTGCAGTAGAGGAACCAACCAAAACCAGAAAAGCCTTCCCCCACTATCAAGGCTATATCCTGAAAGAAGCGATGGCTATTACTCGTGGACTTCTACCTGCAGGGATCTGAATGCCTAGTATGCTGGCAGAACCTCTTAGAGAACTCTGTTGCTTCCCTGGATCTCATATGAAGGACATCCTCAAGAGAATGCTTAGTTTGGTATGGCTAGCAGATCATTCAATGTAAGGAACACCTACCCTATGAAAGCAAACTGAAAGAGCAGGGACTGTTCCNTGAAAGAAAACTGAAAGAGGAGGGACGTTTCCATTCGGAAAAAAAAAAAAAAAAAAAAGGCTCTGGAGAAACCTGATAGCGGCTTATCAGGTTGCTGTAAGAAAGGGGCTGTAAGAAAGAAGGGGAAGTCTCTTCAGCAGGGTCTGTTGTGATAGGAAGAAGGGAAATGGTCTTAAACTAAATGAGGGGAAATTTAGATTGGATATAGGAAAAAAAAAATGTAGTCACAGTGGTGAAGCATTGGAACACGTTACCCATAGGATTGGTGGATGTCCCATCCTCGGAGACTGCAGGTGCTGAGCAACCTGATATAGTTGAAAATGCTCTCATTCACTTCAAGGGAGTGAACTAGATGACCTTCAAAGGCTAACTAACTCAAATGTTTCTATGATTCTGTGAGAACCCTATGATAATTCTAACAAAATCCAATAGTATGAGTATCAAATAAAGATTTGAAATGCAATATGTTATGGTTTCTGAAAGTTGAATTTTGAGAAACATACATACTTTATTATTCTAGATGCAGTCATATTTGTTTTGTGACTAGAAAAGTAGTAGTAAGACAGACTGATTTGAATATATTTTTAAACACTTTGGAGGAAACAGTTCTTCAGTTTGCTGCCCAGATCCTGCTCTGATAACTCCATTTTTGCTCTAATATAACCCATGTAGCAAGCCTGTGATCCAACATCATGCAGGCTGCAAAATATATTTGTCCCTTTGGTCTTGTTTTGTGCTTCAACCTTCACCCTAACTTGTAGATTGCTGGTTGAAGTAGTTAGTTATCTGAGCATACACAACACTAGAAGGTGATAGAATAAAAATAGCACTATTTGTAGATGTTTGTTTGAGCTTCAAAGCATGAGAATTAATGACTCTCTCAAAATGAGTATCTGCAAAGCAGAGCAAACGTGAAAGTTCAGTACCTAGATTCTCCTTGACTCAGGCACCTACTTCTACATTAAAGAACCTTCATTTATTCAAATAAACTTTGAAAATGTTTGCTTAAGTGATTTTTCTATATTGACTTGACAAGTTAATGACAGAGGAGGAAGATTATACTTTGCTTTATCTACTGAAGTACAGTTCCTCTTTTGGGCCTCAGGTTGTTATTAGAAAGATACAAGTATTAGCCATATTTATATTTTTATAACATTATTTACATAATCATTTAAGTATAAATAGTTGCACTACTTACTAAATTCTAGAAAGAATCCAAAGCCTAAGATTTAACAAACACAATATAATCTTATCAATATCATCTTTCTCCCATTAAAGCTTGGAAACACTTCTGCACTTTGAAATGTTTCCAATTATTTGTAAAATGTTTATGCTTTATTATATGTGATAATGTCTGTAATTTAAAGCTATAGTTTTAAATATAAAATTTGCAAGAGTTTACACATTTTCCTTTAAGCTAAAACAAAAATATCAGCTAGATATATACTAAAATAAAAAAATGAAATCACGAGGATTCCTAAACAAAGGAAACAGAAAAGAATGTCATAAAATTCTGAAATATTATATGTTAAGAGAGGGGTTAATTTACATGATTTAATATACATATATATGTTGAAGTCTATTAGAACATATGTCAGGAGGGTTTTTTTTTGTTTTTTTTTTTTTTTCATTTGAGAATTTTTTTCCACAGATTCATAGAATCATAGAATTGATTAGCTTGGAGGAGACCTTAAAAATCATCTTAAAAAACTCTGTGATGCAGGCAGAGTTGCCATTCACTAGACTGGGCTGCCTGAAGCCCCATGCAATGAGCCCTTGGCCATTTCCAGGGATGGGTCATACACAACTTCTTTGAACAATCTGTTCCAGTGCCACTGTACACTGAACAAAAATTTACCTCCTAATCAAATCTTACCTGCTTTAATTTAAAGCCACTCCCTTTTGTCCTATCACCATCAGACTGCATAAAAAGTCAGCCTCCTTCCATCTTATAAGTTCCCCTCATGTAATAGGCCACAATGAAGTTTTCCTACATCTTTCTCTTCCCTCATGTGCCTTAACAGTGTCCAGGAGGATCTATAACATGATTTTCACAGGCAGAGACATGAATCACACCAGTTTCCTGGTCTTCTTTTCTCCTTCTTTTAAAAATGAGAGCAATATTTCCTTTTTTCCATTCTCCAGGGATTTACCATGTCAGCCAGTTCCTTCGGAACCCTGAGACCCATTCGGTCTGGCCCTGATGACTTCTACACATTCAGATTCCTGAGACAGTCTTAGACTTGCTTAACTCTTACAGAGGGAAGTATTTTGCTCCTCTGAGCCTGCCTTGTGGATGTGAGAAGTGTGAGAAGCATGAGACAAAGAACTCGCTGAGTACTTTAGCTTTCTCCATGTCTGTTGAAGACAGTATTCCTTTCTCATTTATCAGAGGGTCACACTGTTTTTGGCCTGTCTCTTCTGACCAGTGTACCTGTAGAATCTCTTCTTGTTAATTTTCATGTGACACTCCTCTATTAAGCCCAGGTCACGTCCCATTTTCCACTGCCTATACATGTCCCAGCAGACATCTGCTCAGCTATGACAATTCCCTGCCTCCTCTGTTTTTTTTTATTTTTTTTTTCCCTATACTAGGGTACACAAAGTTTCTCCTCAGAAAGGTGTCCTTACAGAGCAGCCTTCTCTGTTCTGTCCTACATCTGAAGTCACTGAGATCACCAGGTCTCTGGTTGAACCATCTAAACATGATTGTTTCTTTCTCATTCTTAATCATCATCCACACTCCCTTTTCCTTCTGTACTTAGAGCTCTGTATTTATTGTTTTGGGAGATATTCTCATGTTCTATAGAAAATGCACTTTTTATGTACTTTATATATATATATTTTTTTTTTTTCCTCAAACGTCTATGGAAGATAAATATGTCAGAATTTATTAATAGCTTAATTTCTCTGGACCAATTATGTTAGCCATTTGTTCTAACACAATTGGTCCAGAAAATTTTTTTTCTTCTTGAGTATGTACATAGTCTCCTGTAAGGAAGGTCATGTATTATCATAACTGGCATGATCTATAACAAATCTCTGCAGCAGATATTTTACTGAATTTGAAACTTATATTTGCAATGTCCATAGCTCCCACAGGCACATAAGGCATGTTACACTTGGTAAAGGAGTGACAAGGTGGTAACGTCTTTGACCAACCAAGAATCAGGCTGGTCACGGATTTTGGATATTTTCACTTTCTGAATGGCCAGTGAAAGTCCAGATAAATTTAAAAAGACGTGAAGAAGGTTCACTACAGTTTTTAGATCATTTTGTATCCAAAGTCTTGACAAATCTAAGGTTTGGTATAAACCAGGGAAATAACTTGCAACTTGGTACTACATGATGCTAAAAGATGACTGCATATATACTCAAAATTTCTGAATATTTATTTTTTCAACTAAGTGAAAAGTATTTGACAAAATATTGTATTTGCCAAGAGTGTACAGAAAATGTATTCATTTTCAGTATGGTGCTGCTAAGTTTAAATGTCAATTCTATTTTGACAGCTCTAAGCAAGCAGTGATTTTCTAGCTTTTATATGTAGGTCGCTCTAAAAGGAATGATTTCCAGTTATTTCCATGGAAACTACAACAGACACAAATAACATGATAAATCTAATCGATGCAGCAAATTCTCATCTACAAAGCACTACTCTTCAACATAGTTATTGCCATTAGCTATGTGGTTTCTCCAGTGATGAAAAAAAGCCTGCATGTAGCATTCATAATAATCTGCATGAGTGGAGGTGACCCACTGTCGCTGTCATCACAACTGAAATGCACTACACACTGCTTCATGTCGTTGCTGACATTCATTGTTTGATCTCCATAAACACATAGCAAGCTTCCATGTATGTCAATGGGTGTCATTTTTTCTACATGGAGAAATTCAGTGATGCACCTTTGCTTCATAGACATTTCCATGACAGACATCATTTTGTAAGACTGCCCTTATTCTGTTAACTCTTGCATGGCAACAAAATCTAATGGAATATTGTCAAGAAGGTTAAATCTTTACTGCCATGCCAATGACATCCAACTCTGATGCTATGGGCTAACACAATAAAATAGGAAGCATTACTTTTGGAGTTGCCCTTGTATGTGCATCCATCACCAGAGAGGACTTATGTTGTTTTGTTTGGTTTGGGTTTATTATGTTTTATTTATTTATTTATTTGTTTGTTTGTTTGTTTGTTAGAAAATTGTAAGATTTTTGTATTACTTTGTAGGAATGAATGCAGTCGTGATGGTGATGTGAGTGGTGGTAGCTACTCACTTTTCTTGCTGTGATATGTGTTCCTCTTCTCATATTTCTGGTAAAGTCAGAAAGGAGAAAAATCTTTTCTTT
>VXAB01013070.1:24253-45464 GCA_013399175.1 Odontophorus gujanensis | reverse complement strand
CCTAATGTATCTATGAATCTAGAGTACAGTATAACTAGTTAGACTGCAATATACCTGCGCTGAATGCATTTGCTAAAAACCTGTACTCAAAGAATTTTCTTCCAGAGTATTGAGAACACACCAGTTTGCTATAATGTGAGAAATAAGGAAATAGCTGTTTAAGCAGTGATATGAAATGACTTCTGCACTTCCTTTTCAGGAAAGAGAATGATGTAAATTCTCTTTATGTTCAGTACCTCAGTATCCCACTGTCCTAATCCAAGACACGGGCAGTTGATAACTTCACCATCTGCACCTCCTAACACGGGGCTGTAACTCATTGTTATAAACACAGTTTGAGTAGGAGCAATGCTTGAGCACTCAAACCTGATTCTGCTGTGTTTGTTTGCTTTCCTCAACATTTAAACCAGCTCAAATCCCTCCCTATCACAACTATTTTCTTGCCAATGAATGTGCTTCTGGATGCAGCTGCCCTGAATATGTTTGTTCCTACAGCATGCTACAGATCTTTAGTTTCAGAGCTTTGCAGCCAACCACTTAAAAACGCCGTAAGATTAATCATTGGCTCTACATCTTGTGCAGGACTCATGAATAAAATTATCAGAACTGTCTAGGCCAAGGCATTTCTGATGCAGTGTTTGGCATAAAATGAGGTAAAAGACATTGAAACAGTGGTGAACTTTTCTCCCCTTCTCTTCCCTACCAGGTACTAACTTCGTAAGTACTTATTCAGTTAACCTCAAATTTCCCCTCCCCACCTTCCTCGGCTACATGCTGAGGAATCAAAACCAACCAAGTCAGAAAAGTATGAATGTCCCAGTTATTTTTGTGTTACAGCTGTATTTAGAAGTCTCAAAAGTCTCAGCCATGAAACTGGGACCCAACTATACCAACAAATCCAGGCACTTCGGGGAACAAGGCTCTGCAAATGCCCTTATTTTTTTTGTTTTGAAAGGTGGGATGCTAAGCAATTGGAAAATGTATTCCTTCAAAGTTAACTTGAAATGAGAACCTGATGATTTTCTCAGAAAAAATGGGGATTTTTTTTAATTGAATATTTTCCTCATCTTTTCTAACTATAAAGTCGTTAATTGATTCTCTAAAGGTAGCATTTCTATAAACCCCTTCCAGGACTGGTAGCCATTCTGGTCCACAGGAGGGTTATCCTGTTTCTCCTTTTCACTGATGTGAAGTAAAGGTTTTTTGAGAAGTCAGTTGCTGTTAGTTCCAGAAATGGGAGAGTCAGGAAGCATGGCAGGGTACAGTACTTTTCCCGAGAAAACCAATGCATTGTTCAAGTCAGGTTCACACTCTGCTCTGCTTTGTTTTTCATCAAAGCTGTCAGCTCTCACTGAACCTATTGATTGTGCAGAGATACTGCACTGCCGACCACAGGGAGTCAGAAGAAGTTGTCTGCCTTTTGACAGACTGCTTGGAGAGTAGGAAATTTAGGTGTTCTAGGATCACAACAGGCAGTCTTTAATTGTTTGAAACATGCTCATTATGCGATCTTAGTCTTAGATCTGAATCTAACAGTATGACACAAAACCATTAGATTGCAAGCTTGCCGAAGGTGGGTTAGAGGTTTTGAAAGCCCCTGTCACCTCCAGGGCAGTCCCTGAGTCACAAGAGTTTTCTTGATCTGCTCACTGCAGCAGTGAGACAAGCCAGACCACACTGTTAGGAGTTCTCACACAGCAGGGAGACAAGTTGTTCTTCTTCCTCTTCGTAGTTTTTTGCCAGTGTCTTCCTTCCTCCCTCCCCCTCTGCTCAACAGCAGTGCCTTAGAGGTGTCACCCCTCACCCTGACACCTTCCCTTGTTTTCATTACTTCCTGTTTCAGATGAATACTAGTAGCTGAACCAAGGTATGGGGGCCACATAAAAGCATCTCCTTAAGCTGCACTGTTGTAATTTTATTTGTATTCGTCCTGTCCCTTGGAGTGAAGGGCACTGGTAATTTGTGCTTTCAGAGCCTCTCATTCCCTAGATGTATGGGGAGAGCTGGCAATGCACTGTAGTGCAGATCCCACTGCAGCAGAACAAATGCTGACTGGCTGCAGAGGAGTTCACTTACAAGCTCTGAAAAGATGAAAAGGTCTTTGACTTGATTGAGACCCTGACTGGGCAGGAGTGTGAGATGGCCATGTAAGATCTTGTCAGATCACGTTATTCTCCTGTTTTAATGATATGAGTAAGTGAGGTGGTAGTGATGTTTTCCTGTAGATTACAGAGGTGTATTTTCTGAACTCATAAGGAAAGATAGTATATTTATTCTGCACTCTAAGTACTGCTACCAGTTTCCCATGTTGGTGTGGGATGCAGTAATTGCCCCTTGGCTATATTTCCATTGTATACAAAGATCACCCTTATTTTTACCTGAAGTGCTAAAGAACCTTGGTTGGAGAGACAGTGAAATACGAGTGGCATATGTCATGCACCAGTTAGTGTTCAGACTGGCTACAGTGGGTGCGAGCAAAAGCTGAACAGGGATAATGTTGTGGGTGCTCCTGGGCTACTTGGTTTGGTTACTGCCATCTTGTACTTGGGTACTCCTACTGACTGTGCTTTGAACATAGACTTAGGTGCCTAGTAGTTTCCACTTCTAGCTCTATTATTTGTGTTGTTCATGGGTGTGCATGTATTTATACTTCCAGAATCCTACAGGAGACAAAAGAGGATAGCACAAACACCTCTTTCTGTTGCTGATCATTTTGAAACCATGCAGTAAAGTTCACAATAGCGCTTGATTCTGTATTTATATTACAAGTATAGGTATTTGTAACCAAATACACATAAAATAGCTAATTACCATTAGTTATTGCCACTCTCCATGCCAAGAAACTCTGAAGGTCAAAAATATGTCTACCACAGGATGAATCTGGGTGGGATTTTCAGTACTCTAAGTAGGTTAACTTGTGTACCCTTGAAATAAATACTGTGATGCTTAGCAAGTTCAGTGGGACATAGTTCTGATTCCCTTAGAAATCTTATTTCTATATGCTTAAAAAACTGACTGTAACTACAGAATATTCACAGGGGTATAAATGACTGGATCTATGAACACAACATTTCAAGTGCAGATAGGAAGCTATGTTTAATGCTAGGCTAAAGAAGAAGTCTAAGATATATTATTGATATAGAATATTTATTTTTAACAAAATCACAAATATGAGCATTATGTATTTAAAAAAAAAATCACTGGGCTCCGTCATTGTTCCTTGTGCTGTCATTGTGAATAGTGTTGTGCAAAGAAAACAATGGAACACAGGCTTGTATTGGATACTGTGCAATCCAACATGCAGAACTTGCCTACTTGTTATTTTTTTGTATGCTAAAATTTGTGTACTTAAAGTGGTTTGTGTGAGGCCCATTTAAACTATAAAAGTTAAATGCTTGCAAATTTCTGCAAGATTAGCGCGTTCAGCATTACAGGCAGTATTCCTTTTATGCTTGCAGTTGTGTCATTTGAAATAACACGATTTCAGTGAAGCCACTTTTAACCTGTCCTTGTCATTGGTTACACTAATAAGTGCTCCAGCTGTGTGAAATGAGGAGGTAATTTCATGCAGCTAAATAGATGCCAAAAGAGTATAGTCAGTAAGAATAGGGAATAATGTGTCGCTCTTAATTGTTGGCAAATAGTAGAATGTTTATGTAGAGCTTAAGTTTAGGTAGGAATCTAAAAGGTCAAATATTTCTCCGAACTCTCTGCCCCAGAAGCAGACTTCTTGCCTGTTGACAGGGCATCAGATTGATTAATTAACTATTCAAAGAGTAGAACAGATCTGCCAGAAAATCAGAGGAAAGCTGAGAAAAAACACGTAACAAAAGTTGCCCCAAGTCTATGTTTCTGTCTTTGTCAGTTAAGGTATATATTCATCTGTTACATTCTTGTACCATGTTTGGCTACCTTTAAATTGAATGATATATTAAAAGTCATTGTTTCTTTCTCAAAATATCCCAAACAGCCCTTTACAATGCTATATTGAAGTACAAGACAGAAACCTGTCACTATTTTCTACAATATTTATGGAGCAAGGGAATGTGATGGCAATGCTTTCTACTGAGATAGAAGCATTATGGAGCAATGAAAGGTGATAAAGAAGAAAAAGTAGCTCACCCTCACTGATGGCCAGTGACAGCTTGAGAAGAGTGCAGTCTTTATCCAGAGACGCCACTCCCTCAGCCACTAAACTTTAAGCAAGGATGAGGAGTGTTGGACCCAGAGTTCACACCTTCCAGTCACTCAGTTGCCTTTCTTGCACCTGTGCTCTCTGGATTATCCATGTCTTCTCACCTTCGTGCTCAACTATTGGTTCAGGCAATTACCTGGTAATTCTCATGGACTCCTCACAGCAGGAGCCAATGAATGAGCAGGTTGGAGATAAGCTCCTACTGTTTTGGCAATCCAAAATATGATGTATGTCATGATGTATGTCCAATACACATTGTGATGTAGGATATCAAGACACAGTAGGCAATTTTTAACATTGTCTTTGTCGTTTTACTGACCCAGTACTTGATGTTTCTCAGGAGGCTTATCTTCTTCAAAGACCAGTAACAGTTCAGGTTTGCATTCTCTGGTTCCTGAATGTTCAACAGTCCATCATCAAACATCACAGTGATGCCTAATGGACAATAGACCATGTTGGAGTGATGTTGCTCCCACCAGTGGTGCTCCTCAGAGGAAGCAGTACAGATGTTTAACTGGTACAAGGATGGGGTAGGTCTACCCTCCATAGCAGGATACAGGCCATGTTTCTGTCTTTAGTCAATATCTCTGCTTGCTCTGGGGCATGTTCTGGCCTTTGGTACTACAAACTTTGGCCTGATATCTGTGTTGGACCACTATATCAAGTAGCAAAGGGGGTGAGGGGTTCTAATTTGCCACATGGCCATGATCAATGTCCCCTTTGTAATGAGAACTGGGGTGTCAGCTTTTAACTCTGCTGACAATGTGTAGATTACTGGAGGATTTACTGATCCACAAACCTCCACCTATCTCCCTCAAGGAGCAAGTAGATCACACCATTTGAGTTTTACTTGCACCTTCCTAGGTCATTTCTGGACTCTAGGTCCTCAGGGGCAGGGAGTAGAAGACTATTCATGGTGCCAGTTTGTGGCTGGAGTGAGGTATCTTTACTTGTAAATGGGAAGTCCCAAGTTGTCTGCAACATTCTTAAGGCACCATGTCTGCCATCTCTTGGTCTCTCATCCAAGTCCCACAGGGTTTTGTAGCGTCCCTTGGCCCACTTCAGAGTGACTGTGAATCCGCATTCGGGATGGCCTTCAGGATTCTATTATATCCTTCTATTAGTTCTGCTCCCCTTTGTTTGAATGGCAGATAAAACTGCCCTTTGATGTTGTTATCTTTGGCCCACTTTGCATCCATAAAATATGTACCTTGGTCACTCTCAATGAACTGGGGAGCCCCGTATGACACAATCAGCATAGTTCTTCAACTGTATAGGCTTGGTTTGCCTTTTACTTGCTTTATTGACACAAGTTAGGGCATATCTGCCCCCCTCAGATGAAGGAAGGGGACCTACATAATCAGTCTGCCCCCACTGAAATGGGTTGGGTCTTCCAGTGAGATGGGTTGTCATTTCCTGCAGAAGTCTTGGTCTCATTCATGGGAAAGGGTCACGTTCCTGACGTGCTTGGACAATATCTGGTAACTGTATGGGCAGTCCCCATGCTTTAGCCACTGCCAGCATGGTCTTCTTTCCTGCATGTCAAAGTTTTCAGTGTAGCCAGTGGGTGATGTCTTCTGCTGATGTGTTTTCCAGACATCTAATTCAAGCCAGTGTGTCAGCTTCACCATTTGCTGGCAAGTGCAAGGGTTGATATCTGGAGATGTGGTGTGACCGTATGGTTCTGTGTCTAACCACATTCTACGTATCAGCCCACATACCTTTACCCCAGGTATGTCAGGCGTGGATTGTCCAAGCTTGAGTGGCCCACTGTCCTATCCAGAGCATGAGCACTTGGTAGGCCACTCAACTATCTGTTCAGATACTCAGTGCACTGTCACCTGGTTCTTGAGTCATAATCATCCACGCAGCTCAGCACACTGACTAATTTGTCCATATCACTCTTTGAACCACATTGTTTTGGTTGAGGGATAGTGTGTGACAGCTCACCACCTACTTGGGTTCTCCCTGCTGGATCCATCTGTGTACCATACATCTTCTAGAATAGGATATTTCCCTTCCTGTACAGGTCTCTCTTCTGGATGAGTGGTCATCATTTCCTCAGTTTTCTCACTGAAATATGTTACTGGGCCAAGTATCTTCTGCAATTCTACCTTCAGTGGAGGAAACTTTTGATTAATTTAGACAAAGTTACTTTGTATCAAATTATTAAAGCAGTGAATAGCAGCAATTAGTCTTGACATTTTTAATTTAATTTAATTTTTTTCTGGCAAAACTAAGTTCTATGTACCTTCAGAAATTTTCTATTGTACACCTGCAGCGTACATACTAGCAGCATAATAACTGAGACTACTAAATCTGGTCCTTTAAAAAAGTAGCTACATCTCTTTGCTTTTTTAGAAAACAGGTATGAATGTTGCGTGATTCAGAAGGTTTGAAATGCAAATCGCTGGTTGGCGGGATGTTGGGGTTGTGCTGTAATGAGAAAGGACAATCAGCAGATGGCAATGTTGTATAGTAGTTCGAGCTGGAGACAGCCGCGTCAGCAAGGGAGGGAAACCTGTGACACTTCCTAAGTAGCCCAGAGGGAAAATGAGTGACCGTTGCAGACCACCGGTGAGTCTGCCTTCCACATATACTTTGGCTGAACTTTTGTAGAAACGTACTTAATTTTGATTACTATTTGTAATGACGATTCAACATTTAAAACCTGTAATTTGAAAGGGCAAGACCATTATCATTTAAGAAGAGCAACCTAATTAAACTAGTGCATTTCTATATTCTTAAAAAAAAAAAAAAAAGAAAAAAAAACAACACAATTTGATAAAGCTACATAAGTACAACGTGTTCTTTCCCACACAGAATGCATTTTTTAAAAAGGACAAGTGGGCCTGACACATTTGATTTTGTTAGTATATCATGTGATAGTTTAACCAATCTGCCACTGCCTTTTCAGGTTAAAGCTTTGAAAATGAATGCATCGAACATGTTTTTTTAAGGTCAAATAGAAGTAAGTACTCTCATTCAAAATTACTTCTGGTTTAGGTATAATGCAGACTAGTTTGTACATGAATTATCTTCAGTAGATCTAATCCTATTTAATTTCATTGAAAATCTTCTCTTTGGCTTCAACAGGTTCCAGATAAGGCCTGCTGTGTACTGCCACCTAGAAAGCTGAAAGGTACTGAATATATTTCCCCTTTTTTTTTTTTTTTCTTTTTTCCTTCTTTTTTATTCTAACTACCATGGAGAGTTATTAAGGTGCTTTGATCTGATTATCTAAACAAAAGCTGCAAAATCTTCCTACTTCCAACTGCACTGAAGGCGCTGGAATGAAGTGAAAGAGCTGTGATATATAACCCCAATGTATAAAATCTGTGCAATAGCTCAGAAAGAAGAACTTGGAAAGGCTTCTGTAAAATATAGGGACTAACAGATGTCTTGGGAGAAGAAAAGTGAGTAATAGTTTAAATAAAACAATCTTTGGTTCAGATGATATTCCACTGCACACTGAAGCCTGCAGCTTTATGTTAGTAATCGAATGAGCAGGCATCATTTCAGATGTCAGTGAAATGTGAAATACAAAACTCACAGCACCCAAACAGAGTTTTGTCTATCAGCTCAACCTAAAAGACAGAAATGGACATGTTCAGTGAAAGATTAAAATCTAGTCATTTATACAGAAGTAATTGGTTAAACAAAACTTATGCTACAAAAGCCCTCCCGTGTTTACACAGTAGGACCTGGTTTTACTGTCAGTGGGGTTTCCCTCAGGGTGTAAGATCTGGAAAGAAGTGAAGTTTGATGTCAGACTTGGACACATGTAACTTGAGAAGTAGTTTTAAATTAAAACTGTCACACAGGAACCACTTACTATAATTTATGTCAAGGTTAATGGAGTAAAAAGTATTGAAGTATTTTAAGTACTTATCAGACAAATTGCCAATTAGTATCACTGCAGATTTTTTCTTACGTACTGAAGGATATTTTACTAAATTTATGGTTGGTTTGTTTGTTTGTTTTTACAGAAAGTTGAAGGAAATATAGAAATTTTAGATAAACTGAAAATCAGTAAGGAAAATCAAACGTAAGACCGAAGTGTTAAATGATCTATGTCAGTGTGGTTACACAGAAAGTGTTAGTGTTGGAAATGCCTGTTGCAACAACTTGCTTGACTAAAGTAATACAGATTAGTTATTAATAGCAACTGTGTTCAAGCGCTTGTTGTTTAGCATACACTGTAGCAGCTGGGAGTCAGAAACAGAGATTATAGTTTGGATTTAGATGTGGCCCAGAGCATTAAACTGAGAAAAATTAACAAGGGGAATTGTGCAGTTTTATTAACATCCCTGGTTGCTTCAGTTGTTTGTTTAAATACAGAACAAGCACATTACGGTAGTTGTTAAAGCATTTTAAATTTTCATACAGTGTTTTGCTTATGGTTTTCCATACCTATCGTGGAGGAGTTCAATCTCTTACTTGTTCTCATGCTGTTTACTTGTGTCAGCTTAGGTAATGTACTTTTTAAGTGGATTTTTTTTTTTTTTTTAATGTTCGGAACTGGCTCAAGATTCTCAGAAGTTTTTCACATAAGCAAATGTTTCTTTTTCTTTTTGGGCTACATGGATTATGAGTCAATCTATCTCAAAAAATGGAGTAAGTATGTTTAGAGAAGTTAAAGCCTTGGTTATATACCACCTATCAGAAGTAAATATTGAATGTACTCATAGTGGTGCTTGCAGTATTTAGGCCCAAGATTGAGACTGTTTATTCTTGGTATGTATTTAGTGTTCTGTAGCTTGGTGAAGATCCATCCAAGATGAAACAGCATGTAAGAGCAGCTGTCTTTACTTATTCATCCACCTTTAGTCCTATGATTTGTCCATAGCTGGTGAAAATGCATAGCTAATGGTGATGACTATATTAGAAAAGTAGTGTTTTGTAACTGGGAATTTCTCTATCAAATAGTGTTAATGTACACTTTTTATCTGTTGTAGTTTCCATGGAAAAAAATACTGAGGGTACTTTTGGAGTACTCTCTGTAAAGGACCTAAACAATATGTGGAGCGGATCAGTGACCTTACTTCATTTTGGATTGGTCTTCTAGCGTTTCAGATGTTAGGCATAACATATTACGGAGTTGCCTCCTGTTACTATGATACATGGCAATTGAAGGGAGCGGTTTTGTAAATTCAGATGGCAGGTTGTAGTTTTGTGAGTGAGAGTGCAAACTGAGAGCTGTATCCTCTCATGCACAGTTACGAGATTGTTGGTAAATGTTTAAATTGATACATACAGACATCAAAGAAAATGATCCGTTAGTACAGAAAAGAACAATTCTATTTTCAACTTATCGCCGACATTTGGTATTAGAGGAAATATATTAGCTGACAGGCAGATTTTTTTAATTTTCAAATGATATTAGTAAAGTAAAAAAAATATATATTTTATTTACTAACGTCCTGAGACTTAGTAAAACAAAACCCTGAACTTTCTATTAACTTTTAACTTAAAACAAAAATAAAAAATTCTAGGAGTCTATGGAGTTTTAAAATTAAGGTTAAACTTCGATTAATTCACATTTATGACTCCTTAATTAACATGACTAAGGCCAAAATCGGATTTTGCAAGATACTATGTACTTTCACAGTTGACTTTTTTGTTGAAGTGTGGCAGTGTGAATAGCCCTCAGATCAGGAGCTGCTACCTAATGATCTAATGCAACTAATATACGATAATTTCATGAACATGGAAAGCAACCTGCTTTCTGATATAAAGCTACTGTAAAAATTTCCTGGATGAATGCATTCATTAAGCTTAATGAGAGAAACGGGAGGAATTGGAAGAAAATGGTACAGCAGTGCATGAGATCTGAATAAACAGTCTCCTCTCAAACTTCATGGAGAGCAGTTACCAGACAGTGGCATGCTTCCGGCCTTCTATTTAATGCGACAATACTTGCTTTTCTGGAGCAGAGTACTGGTAGATTTGGAAGTTTATGGGCACTTACAAAATTATGTGCAAAGTACATGGAAGCACGCTGACTGCTTATAGTTATGGTCCCCCTAGGATCATAACGTAAGCCAGGGTAGTTGATAAAATGTGATCACATCCCATTTTTGTAGTAATAACAAGACTATGCATGAGCCTACTTTTTAGTATTTCTTTGATTTTGAAATTACCTGCAGATAAGTTACGGAACTTCACAGACAACAGTCAACATCATTTGACAGAATGAACTTGGAAGAAAATGAAGTGTGGATCTCTCTGAAGAGATAATATGAAGTATTTTGTGAAAAGTGAAAATTTGGGAACATTATCAACGTGGACTAATAGGTCAGCCAGAAGGCTATTAGAAATAAAATATCAAGGTAATTAGTAGTATAGTAGAATACAAGGTTAATTAGTCTAATCTGCATGATATTAATTATTAAAAGTAATCAGCCGCAGGATACTTAAAGAAGTGCCCTTGCTAAATGTTTAAATATGTTAAAAGAAAGATTCTTACATTTTGCTTCCAGCACAGCTTATGTATAAACACTTCAAACAATAAACACTGCACACTGTCTTGGGATATTTCCATAACAAACATTTTATAAAATGGATCTCAAAAATTCTGCCCCCATAATGTTATGAATCATATTTCTAGAGCCGACGTTATTGTTTTTTTCTTCAGGACAGATCAGGGAGACAAAAACGTTTACAGTAGCATGAGATTTCTGAATCAAAGTCTATCTTGAGGCATAATTAAAGGAGGGAGTCTAATTATCTGAAGTCAAAACTGTATCATCCTTTGCTCGTAATGCACATAAGATAACTTAGATGACATTTAATTAGAAGCAAAGCATGGATTAATACTCATTTAATATCCACAATAGAAGGTTCCCTCAGGTGCTAAGATTTTGTCCAGTGAATTGGGGGCAAATATTTAGCCCATGTCTCCTCCAAAATAAATAATTTGCAGCGAACAATTAGCCAAGTTTCTACTCTTTCTGCATCAAGGTTTTAATTTCTTCAGGCTGAGCAGCTCTCTAATGAAAATATTCAAAATACAAAATTTTAAATGCTATTGTTAAGCTGTAAATGAATGGATTAAGTCACACGGATTTATTTACTTTCCTGATTAGATGGATAGTACCCACAGCTCCAGTGTAGTGAAATTCCTTTTGGACTTAGCTTTCTGTTCTCATTTGTGTAAGTCAATCGTCTCTCTCAGTACTTTATGAAGGTGGCTAGGAAAAAAATGAGATAAAATATGTTCTTTTTAATATCAGAGAATATTTATGAGGGGAAAAAAACCAACAACAATCCTGTATTTATTACCAAGTCTTAATAGCACTGCTTGATCAATGTCTAAGTCAGTGTAGGAAAGGAATACAGCAGGAAAACAAGCTGCTGTGGATACAGTGATGTTCACATTCAACACTGTAAAAGTATGTGGACTAGTGCCATGAATCTAGAGCATCTTTGCTTCCAGTGAGTAATATCAGGTCAAGAAAGGGTTCCTTTCTTGGTCTCTGTTTTTTCAGAAACAGCTAAAGCTTTACAGCACATCTTTATGTTCCAGAGCTGCTTGTCCAGTTGAGAAGATCAGACGTGAAAGAAAACTCTCTGCCTATATCCACTGTACATTTTAGGCAGGTCTGGGAACTCATAAAGGAAGTCTTGTTACCTTGTCATGGTTTTATGATATTTGGCATGTAAACCGTTGACGTACCTGATGATGAAGAAATAGCTTCTGAGAATCTGGAAGAAAAGTGTATTGAAGTAAAGAAGGATAAGTACTCGCTCTTGCTAACTTACTCTTAACATCTTGAAGCTGTTTAAGCAGAACCCAGGCATGAGAAACCACTGTTGAAACTCAGAATAAAATATATATCAACTCAAATTAGAAAAATGATTCAATTTTTGTGTAAATTATTGTCAGATGCTATTCTCTCTGCATAACAAGATATTTCCATATGCTTTTTCAAGAAAATATCTAGTGATAATAATAATTTAATTTAATAGTTATGTTCTTTTTTTCCATAAAGCTTTCAGTAGACCCTGCCCTTGTTCTTTCAGAGATGCTATACTTCTTAGAACAACAGTAGATATTGAGTATACTACCAAGACAGAACTCAAAAATGAAAGTTATTTCAGTGATGTTGCATCCTCTAAATAAGAGTTTTATACTAGAACTGTAGTGATACATACTGGAACACACACATTGGTTTCTGTGAACCTATACATGATCTGCACGTTTTTGCTTTGGTTTTATGAAATCTTACTATAGTTGCTGAAATTTCTTGAAAGCAGGAGTCAGGTTCTGATTAAGTGGCAGCATCTGCTTGATTTTACAAAACACCTGAAAAACAAGGTAAAGAACTGATTCTTCCACTGGGACAGATGTTGTAAATTCCAATGATTCAAATTTTTCTAGGACAACTGTTTACCTTCTCTGTTTCTCTTTATAAAAGCTTGTGAAGGAGAAAGATTATATCAACTGTAAAGCTCTGTACCCATGCTAAAGAAACATCTTCTTTTGTCCCATCCAGGATCAACCTGGGGACAAAGAAATCTTATATTTTTATTTCTGTTTTATCTTCAACTTAATACATAATTCAAGGGAAATGAAATCATGGGAACAGTCACTCTTAGCAGAAAGTAAGTTAAGTACAGAAATACCAATACTCATAGACCGTACACCCCGTTTTAACCAAGGGATATTACCAGCTTTCAACCTGTGAAAAAAGTTTTTAAATAACAACAAAAAAAAACCAGCCTTCCTCTCCTCCACCCAAGGCTTTACTATCCTTGTCTTATCCATCGACAACTCAGAACTTGATTCCAGCTTGTCCTGAAATTGTTATATAAAATTATTCTAAAATATTCAATATATTTATATAATTTTTATTATTTCTCTATTTGTTTTAAAGCTGTATCTCCTTAATTCTGTCTCCTGAGGAAGAGTACAAGAAGAGGGAGGATTAGGGAATTGTCCCCCTGGCACCACCTCCCACCTTTTAGTGAATGAATTTTTTTTAATCTTCTATCTTTTGCCACCCATGCTAAAGAGCAGCTACTCAAACCATAATGAAAAAGAAGAAGGAAAGTATATTAGGTTCATGATTTGCAGCCCAGGTTTCATTTGACGTTGTCACCATTATTTGAGAAGGGTAGAACTTCCTACAGGTAACAAGAGTAGTCAGAATTATAATGTTTACTGTTTTAAAACAGAAAGAGAGTTGGAGGCAAGTCAGAATTTCTCAATAATATCTAATCTATGGAAAAGGAAGGGAACTTTATATAGCAACATATGGTGCTGTTCACTGCTGGAGACAGCTTTCTGTGGAAAACAGTTTTTGAATTTGGGTCCATGGTGCCAATTCTCATATTCTTTCAGAGATGGAAAAGTGAGAGCTGCTGCAATTGCCTAGGAATGTACTTTAGGATGGTGAAGTAAAATATAGTAACCATAAAGCCCTAAAATCCAGATTTAATCTCTTTCCATCCCTCTCTCCGTCCCTCTCTCTCTCGATCTATCTGATAATTTCAAAGGAATCATGGCAGGGGAAAGGGTAGAGATGTGATTTGAATTGTCTTCCAGGAACAATGTATCCATTCATCTCTGAATATAAAATGTCATTAATCTATGACTGATTTGTATTCACATATGAATACTTGTTGGTATTCTGTGAACTAGAATGTGCATTTTTAAATCAGTAATTATTACAGTAGATTTTTAATAATTCTCATAAACCTCAATTTCTCTTTATTGCATTTAAGAAATAAATGTAGGGGTTCCCAGAAGGTGAATGTAATATTATTTTATGTTCATCTCTCATCAGAGACTCTACCAGCAGTTTACAAACATCAACTAACTTTTCACTGTTCTGCTATCTGGGAAATAACTTTTCTTACATCCATGTCACAGATACATAAACAGTAGTTAAATAACTTGGTCTGAATCATGTAGCAAATTGAGAATAGAGTTCTGAAACTATCTCCTAGTCTCTCACTCAGGACTAATCAGAGGGTGTATTGCCTCATGGTTTATTTACATTTTGAGTCTGTGTTATTGGAATAAGTTGCTGTTTCTTTCTTCTGAATCATCCAAAACTTGGCAACATTTTATTTTAATAAAGCTTTCACATACTCAGACTGGTATTTATAGCTTAAAAGTATGTGTATTGTCACCTTTGGTTGTTTCTAACATTTGTGTACTTATGCAGGAAGCTCAGAATGATAACAAAAAAAGATGTAAACAAAACAAAAAGTCATTATTATTTCACTAATAGAAATTCCAGAAATTATTTTTCTTGGAGATGTAGCGGTGGCAAAGAAAACTTGGTATGTTACTATATCAATGACTGAAAAAATTTAGGGACATTCTTTCAGAAGAAAGCCATCCATACTAACTTAGGAGATTTAGAAGTGCCAACTAGTTCTCTCTGATTTTGGCACTGAGATGGATAATCGTTAGAACAGATGGGAAGGTACACTATGATAATTCTCTTTGTAATAAGCAGCTTCGTTATTTGAAATATTTATCTCAATTATACCCCAAATACTGTTTTAGGGAGCAGGCAATGGAGGTCCATTATTGACTGCTTACTGTTAAGTCTGTTCCCAAATGAAATCTAGTCATATGATGCATACATTAATACCAGCAAGGTGACTGTACAGAGTAGGATTAGCAAAGTTATCTGTATATGAAGCAACACAAGTTAACAAAATGGAGAAGACGTTCATAAGGACTTGAAACTTCCAACACTGGTCTTTTCTTCACAAGGTGCCTGCAGTGTTTTTCATGGGTTAGTGCCACATCACAGCAGTCACTAGATGACTGCTTACCATTTGGGCAAGTGACAGTCACACCTAATATACCCAGGGGATGCAAACATTTACAAAGCACATGGGAGCAGCCAGAGAACCATTTTTTATCTTTACATTCTGGCACAAATTTTCCTTTTGGTTCCATAAAATATTTGATTCAGTTTCACAAATCCCAAAATCTTTTACCCTGACTTAGTCTCCTTTCTTCAGAAAAGTAAGGATGTCCCCATAATTGGCATCCAGACATTTAAGGGACTCCTAGAATTTGCAATGATTCAATCAGTCCCTTGAACTTCAAGAATTCCACAGTTTGATGATGATTTGCATTACATTGTACTTTACATTACAATTTTTAAGCCTTCTGCATGTAAATTTTCTTGTTGTATGATGCTCTCATATTTCATCAGACGTGAGTTACTGGTAGCCATTGCATTGTTTTCTATTAATTTTATTAGTCCTTTTTTACCAATCATAACTAGGATGCCATCAGGAACTGTACTAACTACGTTGACAAAGGTTAAAGAAATGTTTCATACAAATTAAGAGATTTAGTTGTGTCTTTGCACCAAAGAAGCCATTTCTTCACTGTTATCAATAACTCTAAAGGAAATGGCAAGTTGAGCTGTATGTGCAGCATCAGTGCATTCATCTATTGAACTGAACAGCTTTATTCTCCTGATTTCTTTTGATGGAGTAGAAGATTTTAGAAAAATAAATCAGGATACGTTTTACCTGTCATGCTTTCCATACATTGCTTAATCAACTCACCTTTAGTAAAAAGCTTTGAGTTTTGTTTGGTTCCCTTTTTTTTATTATTTTATTTTTTGTTTTGTTTTGTTTTCAATCAATAGAACTATAACAGCATAACTTTTATGATAGACTCTATTTTCTAAAAAAAAACCAAAAAGTTAAAATTCAGATTTTGTTGAGATGACAGACTTGAAAGAAGTCTGTTCCACTATTTTGTCTTTACAGAGCATTCATTGATATGCATTAAAGTTGGCCACGTTTCTGTATGTAACATATTTTCAAATCTTTGAAAACTGACATGATTTCCTTGCAAACTGTGCACAATGCCATATTATTTGTCTTGACAAAAAAGTGCTCATCTGTCCATTTTTTTGTTAACACTCTTCCTTCATCCATGACTTTTCTTTTTTTGGGTTCTGCTTTCTTTTGAGACATCGTTAGGTAGGTTGAAATATTATCAGCTATCACTACGTTTTACTCAAGAAACAGCAAAAATACATACCACATATAATACGTGCTGGCTTCGATGCAATCAAGTGCTTACACTTAGCACTTCACTGTGCACTTCCTGTGTCCTGGAGCCAGGCTGGGCCACAAGGAGGAGAAGAGCTGCTACCATGATGACGTGTTGCGGGGAGCAACTGCAGTGTGAGCTGTGCTGATCTTTGGGTTGGATATGCCTGAACTAGATGCCAGGGCTTGTACTTTGAATATCTGTGTGGGTTAGCTATACCATGCAGGTTCATCTAAATAATTAGAGCCGAATTAAGTAGAAGGCTTTTCTTTCATTATTTACTGTTTATATAGATATACATATATAAACTGTATTTTAGCTTCCACCAGTGAATGGTTTATTTTATGTTTGTCCTTATTTCAGGTTGATTTCAGAATGATGGCAAATGCCAATATCAGTTACTTGTTCTGAAAAAGAAACCTTAGGCCTGACTGCAGGATTAGTATTATTATTACTATTATTTTCATTGACCAGTAAATCTATTGTTCTTGGTTTCCAAAGGGAAACTCAGCACCCGTGCATTTGAACAGACATCTATGTAGAAGAAGCAACTTCAGGCTAACAACACTAAGTACAGAGTAACCTGACCCTCAAAAAAGTTAGTGGTATGCAACGTTTAATTTACAACAGTTTTACAGTATTGAGTAGGTGATGCTCCCTTTTCTTATCCTTGGAAAACATATGCCAGTATTCATGACAACAACTAAAGAGGGTGAGCTGAGGAAGGGACTTTTAATAAAGGTAGCAAGGGAAGGATATGCAGTCTCACATGGAATTGTTTATTAAAGACAGTGCTCTGATACATTCTGCCAGCAAGGAATCTGTTCCAGACCTGGAAGCAATTTACAGGAAGGGAAAGTGAAGCCAAGTGTTAGAGATTAAGGAACAGATGTAAAAAACTTATTCACATTCCAAAACAAAACTTTTGGTGCAACCAGAGTAGAGAGAATCTGTGGAATAATGAAAGGTGTTAAGCCTATGAATGCTTAGTAAATCCTGTGTATTCTAGCCAACTTTACCCTAATAGTGAATCAAGGAACTAAAAGCAACTTTGGATATGGCATGCTCCTTTCTTCCTGTGTTCATGGTGTTTATAATACTATTTGTAATACAGGGGCTATTTCCAGGATACCAACTTACTGGAAAGTGGAAATGAGTTTTTATTTTAACCGGATATGCTTATGCCTCTTATAAAGTATCTTTTGTTATGTTCCCTTTTGCCTATATGATTAATGCTTTCAACTAGTGAACTCTCAAGATTACAGTTGAAGTTTCCACAGGCCCTTGAAATAGAATAATTCTTTCATTATATCAAAGGAGAGCAGACCAAATGCAGGGTACTGTTGAAGCTCTCGTTAAACAATGATATTTCTGTTTAGTTGCAAAACTGTTGTTTTCTTCTCAGGTGTATTGTTTCCCTTCATCCTGAAAATTACATATAAATGCTATGTAAATGTTATCTTATTCCTGTCCTATTCATAAAATGAGAAAACCTATTGAAAGAATAAATTTTAAAGCCAACTTTATTTACACAGTGGTGATGATGATGCAGCCTTATTGTATTTAGTTTTTTCCTTTCCCCATTCTATTCTTATAAGACAAACTGTCTTTATCCAACAAGCTCAAACTCACAAAGTTTTAAAAACAAAATGGTGAATCAAGCACCTGAATCATATAAACACACACGCGGAAGAATGCTCATTAAACTTAACTGATCCCCTCACCTGTGTATCTTGTTCTTAAAATCTTAAAAAGATATAGAAGTAGATTTTCAACCTCTGTTTCTTGCCTCATTATTTGTTTCACTTTCCTGACTGTTAGACAGTCAGAACAGTTTTCTGAAATGCAATTGTAAGTCTTAGTTGTCTAGTTTCTTCTCACAGTCTTCAAAAAAGGAATTACTTTTCATGAACTTTGATGGGGGGGAGAAGACTATTCTTTATTTAGGTGAAACATCATTTAATTATACAAAGGAGCATGGCTTCTGAGTACTCATGAGAACACCAAAGTAACAATGGGCAGTTTGCCTTAAATGCGTGCAAAAGCACTTCAACTGACAATGCTCTCACCAAGTGCACAACAGTATGTTGATTTCATTTTCAAATTTAGTAATCATAGGCCAAATGATGGAGACTGTGGTTGCTGCCATATTATGCATTATAACAAAAAGAATACATGAAAATGTAAAGAGCAGCAGTTTCCAAGGGCAGAACCCTGCACAGAAGACTTTGGAATGAGGATGACCTATCTGGCATAATTCATTGAAAGGGGGAGAAAATCTCCTTTGTTTGATGTGGGATTATCAACTGATATCCATTTTGTATCCATCTAGGAAGGAGGGTTTTTTTTTACAACTTTTGTGTTAGATAGTGCTTGTACAATGCCATGTATGGTTTCTCAGTTCTGCAATTATATTCACTTGATCAGGAAATGTTTGTTTCCTGTTCATAAAGAAAATAAAGGTAACTTCTGGGATGGCAAATTGCATCAGCGGGCAAATAATAGGTTACTTGTTGAAAGTTGCTACAAAATTTGAACATGACATATAATCAAATCACTGCATGCATTTCTTCCGCATTGTTTATCTACTTAATTAAGCCATTATCCGAAGTGATTAAATTATTTAACCTAGAACAGTTGAAATATTCAGTCTCTTCATTTTTTTTTCCAATAAACCAAATGGGAGAAATGAGTGGTAGTAAGATACTGTAATTGACAGTCATTTTTGTTATCAGGAATAAAAAAATAACTGAAACATGATAAAATTAGTCACGCTTACCTTAATGAATTTAAAATAGAATGTGTAGAACTGCCTGTGTATGCAGTAAAAATCTAGTTATTAAGATATTGTGAGCTATTTGACAAAGTGAGCAGTGATGAACTTTTAACGTGGGTTTTACTACACTAACAAGTCTTAAACATTTCCCTATTTTTGTTGAGAATTAGATTTTTAAAAAGACTTCTGATGGGATACAAAGTTTCTTTTTGTAATTATTCAAAATAAAGAATCACAGAATCTCATGGGTTTGCAGAACTTTTGGACATCACCTAGTCCAATGTCTTGCTAAAGCAGATTCCCTACAGTAAGTTGAGCAGGAAAGCGTTCAGATGAGTCTTGAATATTCTCCATAGAAGGAGACTCCACAACCTGTCTGGGCAGTTTGTTCCACTGCTCTTTCACTGTCAAAGTAAAGAAGCCTTTCCTCATGTTTGTACAGAACTTTCTGGGTTCTAATTTTTTGTTCTTTGGCCCTTTTTCTACTGTTGCATACCATTGAGAAGAGTCTGCCCGCATTGACTTAACTCCCACACTAAGACCTTAGGGAGCTGAGATTTCCTTCTCTTCCCTACAGTCCCAAGTCTCTCAGCCTTTCCTCAAAAGGGGGATTGATATCTTTTTATAATAAGAAAACAAACAAACAAACAAAAATAAAAACAACTGAATCTATGAGCATGGACTTTAATTTTGCTTGATGCTTGTAGTATTGAGATTTGTATTTATATATATTACTATTCTTGGAAGGCAAAATTCAATACAGCATCTTTAAACTAGAATTTCTTCAGTGTTTCTCTCCACTCTGTCAACGGGTATTTAATTCCCCACATCTTTAGTTGCTGGCATCCTAGTTTCTTCAAGTTTGGTTCCACAGGTAAAAGCTAGTGATATTTCTTCTTCCAGTAAATTTTATGTCTATACTGGATCATTTGTTTAATTAGGAGCAGATTCAAGTGTCTAAAATCACCACCGTGCTAATCTCTTTGCTAGTTTTCTCAAGGTGCAATATTCTGGGACAATGTCTCAGTGTAGCAGGAAATACTACACAGGATTCAGAAATAATGCTGTATATTTTTCAGGATCCTGTAGACCTGAGTCTTTTTAACCACCTTGGAATCAGAATAACAGTCTAGACATTACAGGACTTACAGGCGGGCAGGTAAGGGATTAACATAGTGCTAGAGTGCTGGGTTAGGGGAGCAGTAGTTATATTTTAGGAAAGGTTGAGGGCTGAAAGGTTTTAGGCGACTGTGGTCAGAAAACACACAATCCAGAGGGGCTTTGGAGGTCTGTGAGTTATCTCCCCTTCTCCTAACTTGTTTATCCTCCTTTCTCCCCATCTTTACATGAAGTTTTAAACTTCTGCTCTTCATCTCCTCTCGTCACCTACAAACACTTCCTTCTCCATTGCTCCAACCCTCACATGCTGTCTGCTTGCTCCCCCCTGCTCCCTATTTCAGAGGTCACACAAGCAGTTAATTTTCCTGGTTACCTGCTGGGGTTGCCCTGCCAGAGCCTGCCCTAGCTTCAACAGCAACTGTGTCAGATAAAATGGCAGCAGCTGCTGGGGAAAACAGTTAACATAAAGGAAAAGCAGCGTGGTTGCTTTTGGAGTATTGTAGTAGTAGGCCTGTGTTGTGTGCATCTAAGACTGTGATAATGTTTTCCCTCTGGCAGATGAGATTTTGCTATGAGGTGAGATCAAGCTGGAGAACAACGTTGTTCTGGTGGTATGCTAATCCCACGAAAATATAATAAGGAAAATGCATTTTTCAGGAGTGAGTTGTACTACTGAGAACATCCATGACTAGCGAGTAGCTGAAGTACTATAAATTCCAGGAATAGAGCTGTTCTTTGTAATAGGTAAACTTTTTTAATATACAAAATAGTTACAATTGAATGCTTTACTGTTTTAAAAAGGAGAATTCATGCACAAGCCTGCCAGGATCCAGAAATGTTCTAAAATCTGTATGACCTAGCTATTATTCAGATTTCACAAAAAATCACTGAGACTTTAATTAGAAATGCTGTAAAGATAATGGGGATGGGAAGAAACAAGTTAAAAAAAGCAAACCCATATAGATAAGAGGCAGCTTGCTTCAGTTTGTACACTGGAAGAAAGGCGGCAGAAAGTGATGTGGGCAGGGAAGCAAAATTTGCAAAACATTTGCAAAAAAATGGGCAAAACCTAGTTTCT
>VXAB01013070.1:11483-24163 GCA_013399175.1 Odontophorus gujanensis | reverse complement strand
GTACTTTCCATGTATTGGGGTTGGATGCTGGGAACCTTTCTAGTAGTGATATGGGGAAGTGGAATTGTGCTGTTTTATGGTTGTGAGTCATGTCCAGTTTGTTGTGCAGTGATTCAGAGCCACTCAGGTTGATTTTAGCTCCTTACTGGAGTTCTGCAAGCGTATGGTTTTCAAGAGTATGTGCTTCTGATGTATCCTCTTTTTATTTTGTTTTAAAAGTAATCTGTTCCTAGGCTCCTCTGGCTGTAGGGCAGGACTCAGTATTGGAGAAGAAATCTTTACTGCTGCATATTGCTTTTGTCTTTTCAGTGTTCATGGAGGGCAGCCTTTGTAAGAATTTCTTTGTATGCCTGCCCTCTTTTATCATGTTTGCTAGATTCCTTGAGGTTTTCTCATATGTTGTGAGCTATCTGTATATTTTGGCCTTTACTGTGCTACTACTGCCGTATCTTTGGGCAGCTGAGTAACTCTTTATGGACTGCCAAGCAGCCAAAGAACCTCCTGAAGTACATTCCTGGTGCTATTTTAGGCTGTTGAATAGAGGAAAGCAGGTAATGTTGTTGGTTTGTTGTTGTTGTTGTTTTTAATAAGCACATCCAGGTGTATTTATGAATGACACTGAATGGAACTGGAGCTTCAGAGAGAATAATCTCCTTTAAAAAGTCATTGTGTGTAGCAGACATGCTAAGTCATGGCTTGAAACAGTGATTGAGCGCCTGGTGGGAAGGCAGGGCCACCCCAGGGGAACTCAGGTGCATGTAATTTACCCGTTCGACCTGAAAGTGTGGAGCCAGGATCCACCCCTTTCCAGACCTCATTTAAGGGCTGGGAGTGGAAATGAGAGTGTCTCTCTGGTGATCCCTGTGTACCTGAGGTCTTCTAAGAGTAAGTAGATGTTTGTTTGTGTGTCTATGGCTGTTGCATTTGTGCATATCCTCATCTGCTGTGGTCTAGGGCTTTGCTAGTATGCTGTCATTCCTGTGCTTTCTATGCATTATAGTGTTACATTGTACAGCATTGCTAGTTGTCTAGCACCTCTAAATGATTCTGTTTTGAGGCTCATCTGTGGGGGTGCTCAGAAGAGCTCTCTTGTGAGAAGGGTTGGTGCTGAGGGATTGCTTTTTTGCCTGTGTACGTGGAATTCTGTAATTTCTCCCTGTTTCTATGAGACTGTAATGATGATTCTGGTGAGCTCTGACAGTATAGTAATTTGGTATTAAAACTTTTGTGGTGATAAGGCAGTATCTTTTGATATATAGTGTTGTTAATGCTATCCCTAGGTGGAAAACAGCATATGCTACTTTATTTGCTCTTTTTGTAAGTCTAAGACCTGATTTCTGTACCATGCAAGTGAACACAAATATAATCCTACCCATCTGCATTTCCACCTACAGAATTTATCAGTGTAAATCCAAAGGCAGTTAATAGGATGCGTTGGTTGTTGACACTAGTTTCTGCATTCCCCTAGTTTGTCTTGAATGTTGCCTGTAGTGAACGTTGTTTGTGTGTAGAGACGGAAGGCAGGCCTTCTAAACACAGCTCTGCTTTTCCAAATCCCAGCTGTGATTAAGGTAGTAAAAGCACCTGAGTAGCCACAATATTTAGCAATTGGTTTGCATTTTGTTTCTGTTCATATGATTGTAAGCGAAGAGGAGGTAAAATAAAAAATTAGGAACGTCAAAATTTGGAAAATAATGTGATGAAATAGTTAAGCTATTTAGATAAATGTAAGGCTATGGAACCTCTAGCTCATCCTGTTGATTCTGTGCTTTTCAGGATCTACGAGCATTGCAGGTTAAGGTAGACAAGGACAAAGGTATTAGCGTTTCCTGTGCCTCCAAAGTAGTAATCAATGTACTTAATGGCAAAGGACTGTTAAGCAAGCGAACAACTATTGTTTAAAACAAAATACTATTTAGAGATGTGTGCTGTGCTTCACTGTAGTGCTATGTTCACATGGAAAACCCTCATTTGAAATACAATCATGCTGTTATTTTAACTAATGTTGTTATTTGATGCAAAGTCAAAGTATTTTTGAATATAAGGGCGCTTTCAGCATTTTTGTGTCATTCTGGGGCAACCACAGGGAATTACTAAGGCTGCAAAGTCTATACCACCCTTCACCATCCTTAATTGCAGACTTCCTTTATTAACTCCTGTGATCAGAGTGCACCTGAAGTGGAATGAAACACATTAAGTATTTATTGAGAATTCTCCAAACGGAATACATACCTGTCTTCTTACAGGCTGTCTCTCAAAAATCATCAGTCAGCCTGCTGGAGACTACTGGCTACACTGAAGTGGAAAGAGAAAGATGGAAAAGTTGTTTCTGGAAATTGTTATTGGTTTACAATGCATCTATATTTGCGTAGAAGTGTTTTAGAAATAAACTCTCAAAATTCTACCTGAACCTAATCCTCGAGCGAAGGTGAAATTATTTTTACGATGAGATTCATGTATTTCTGTTGCAGCTGTCACTTTTTTATTTCATAGACACTGAATAAAACCTGACTTTATGTCTGGAGTCAGTTAAAGTATTGGCAGTGGCATATGCAACTAGTCAAAATTCAGTTTCTGGCACTTCTGAGTGTGAGACTCCAAAGTAGTTAGAACAATCATCTATGCCACCTGATACTAAATTGTACAGTAGAGTCACAGAGCAGCAGGAGAAAGAGGAGTGATGATACATTCACTGTGAGGGATGATAAACATGCGTATGTCTGTACATTGTTATAGACTTCTACTTCTCTGTGAGAAATGTTTGCCAAACTGGGTAGGACCACCATACACCTAAAACTGATACAGATGTTCTAAGTAGGCTTTGTGATGTACTTTTTTTTTCACCTCTGCCTCCCTTATCCTGAAATCTGAACACCAGATGAATGATTTCCCTGCCCCTAGTCCACCAATGTTTTTACAAAAGGCAGAGATGCTCTCTAGGAGAGAGAGAATTTATGTGCATGAGATCTGAATAAATTCTTTTCATATATTTGTTTCTAATTGTTTTTGACAACTACTTCTGCATGTGTGGAAAGTATTTGCTTTCCAGAGAAAACTTCAAACTCTCCGCAGAAGAAATGAAAATACTCCATGAACTACTTGTTGTCAGTTAAAGTATTTGGCTATTCAGCTATGATGTGCTGATAAGCTGTAGTTTTCTTTCTTATTCCCTTATTCTCCAGCGTGGATGTTTCTAACAGGAATAAAATCCCACACTTCATAGAGGTCATAAACTTGTTAAGTATGGAAATGTTGGGGTACTCTGGGAACTGAGGTAGCCTGGCTGAGAAGAGCGGTATATCTACTGTGTATACCCCCTAAGGCACCTAATTAAAACTCCCAGCAGGAAACATCTGCATGAAAACAATTTCATTTTTGATGTAGACTGGAAATTTCAACTTATGAAGGGGGGAAAAAAATCAGTAAAACTCTATTTTCTAGTGTACACGTAAGCAGGTCCCATGAATTCCATTAACAATGTCCAAACTTCCTTTGTTAATAATGTCACTGAAGTGTTGTCACCATGCCTAGCATAAAATGTCAGAATTGTGAAGTTGCTCGTTTGTGTATGCATGTTTGCTTCAGTATTTAAGGACAAGTAACGTATGCCTTTCAATGTTATTGAAATAAGTAGCATGTAGTAGAATTGGCAATTGCCAAGTAAAAGAAATACTGTGTGATGATGTTTCAATTGCTAGTTTAAAGGTATAATGGGGACAATAAAATCCCAAAAAACTCTACAGGCAGAGTAATTATGAAATAGTATTTGAATTACACGCTAAACTGCTCCATTAAGTTATGAGTCATGGCTGCTTCTGTTTTCCTTTGGTGTCCCTCTGCCCTTAGCAGTTCTTACTATTGACCTGGGAGTGAATGCAATTACAATTGTTTTCGTGTAGTTTTCTGTATTCATCTTTAAGCTTGAAGGTGCTTATTATTGGAAACTAGAGAAATTAATGTTCTGAAGTTTGGAGCAGATGATAATATTTTTTCATTTTTAGCAAGTACAAATTTAAGCAACAGTAATTATTTTGAAGTGCCTCAGTTTTTGGTCTTAGATGGCATAGACTGATGTTAGAGGTCCTAGAACCCAGTTTTCATACTTGTTGCATTTAATCATGCTGCTATGATGAAGAGAGAGAGAAGTCATTTAAAGAGCAGAATACAAAAGCCTCAAAGGGAAAATGCTGTGGTTGGCATCAAACTCCTTTGTGTAAGAGAAGAAATATAGGAAATCTTATCTAGTTCTTACTACTGAATAGACATCATTATCTAGAAATGAGTATGGATGAAAGCATTTTTAATCAGTAAAAAACAAAAAATAAGCAGTGGTAGAAGGAGGCTGCCAGGAAGTATGATAGATCTGTTGCTGTTTCTACAAGTGGTTTTGTAAGAGATAAAGAAGCTGAGGCAGACTGAACGACCAAGATGCTACATATGTAAAACCTGAGAAAAACATGAATCTTCATTGCAGATTTGGATGCCTAGTGCTAGGAATAATCAGTATGTTTGAAAAATGTGCTAGCGCTTACACAATTATTTCTTTGGTCTACTGGTTTTGCTGACAAAAACACAACTTTGCATTCAGTAAGTGACCATTATACATAACGGTGCATGATAAAACATTCAACAGGGCTGATCCTCACATGAATGGCTTTTGTAAGGGGTATCCACATTCTTGGATTTGTGCAGTCAAACTTTGCTTCAGTGAATATTTTCCCTTAACATATGTGCGTGTATGTGTAGAAATGAAGTTAAGCACAGGAATGAGATTTTGTTTATTTGCATGCTGAAATAGCTGTTTCTGGTTACAGTCAGAAAAATGTCATAGTTCCCATGTAACTGGTTTGCACTTCTTTACAACTAAAAGTTTAGTGTCAAAGTATCGTTTTCTGTTTTGTAGTGGAACCATGTGAACTTCTGGATGAATTCAGAAGTATATAACTTTAATCATTATCATGCCTTCAGTGTAACAAAACTCTTAATGTCTGGAAAGATTTAACTGAAATAAGCCATTCTCTACCCCTAAGAAATCAAACCAACACTTTTTACGTAAGAGTTTCCTTTGTAGCTTTGAAGTTGATAACTTGCATCATTTAAAAGTAGGCAAATATTTTCACGTTCAGAACTGAAGGTACTGGAGTGAGTGCTGTTTGTCTACGTTATGGCTTGCTGCCTGTTTAATTAAGATTATACTGAAAGCAAGAACAAAGGGTTTTAATTGGGATGTTAAAATACTTGAATGATCAAGGAGGCTACTCCTTATAAATGAATGGAGTACCCTTTTTGGGTTTTCTTCTGCTTATAATAAAACTGTCCAATACTTCTGTCACTATGTTTCTAAACAATGGATGTAGGAGATCTTGATCGAGAAGAAGTATCTTTCAATCCTAATTAGCTAACAGGAGAAATATTTTAGCTTTTGCATCGGATCAACCTGAGCCACTGATAACTGCATTAAAGTCTCTAGTGTCTTGTTGCTGACTTATCATGAAATATATAATTTAGAGTATTTTTCAATGTCAAATGTTGGAAAAACTCAATGTGTGTTATTGCCTGGAATGGGAAATATTCATTTTTCTTTGAATTGCTGCTGTTCCCTGGTATGGGTCACCACATATCTCACAAAACATGAATTGTGTGTTGCCTCTACTACCCACACTGAGAAGCTGGCTGTACATCTTCTGTGCAGATCTGTAAGCCAACAGGTTACAGAGACCAGCTTCTCAAAGACAACACTTGTGGTGGAATAATGTATTTCAGGGCTTTGTTCTAGAACGTAATTCTTATAGTAAATTGTATCAACATTCAGATAGCTAAAAAGCTGCTCAGGGCTATGAAAGCTCTATTTCATTGTCAATGAGTTCAAAATGCTACCTTCTGCAGTGGAAAACTCACCTCTAATTCACTAGTGGAGTCAGAAGCATGGAATAGGAGACAGTAGTTAGAATCACATCTGGGTATCTGAAACTATGTATGTTTCAGGAAGATAGAATACTTCACCTCCTCAGACCCAACCTCTTGCCTTTCTAAAGGTTTTAGTTTTAAATGCTTTGCTTGCCTTTTTGCAAGGTTAGTCTGAATTTTATTCACTGGTGAGTGCTCACGAAGGATAAATGCAGAACAAAACTAATGAAACTCTGAAACACCTGCAGATTGTTTTTCTCCATTTTCTTCCTTCAGTAGGCCTAGTTGAAGAATTACAATAAACATCTCATGGGTAATCATACCACATTCTGGCTTTACTATTGCAAATTCCTTTCTAAGTTCTTTTGAATCACTATTTTCAGTATGTATCTTTCCACATCCAAATTTTCCTTTAACTTTTTACTCTTCCATGCAGTGGTGTTCTTCAGTGCTCCTCAGTTTTACTTGCTGGTTGCTTGTTTCTTTCTACAACTGAAGAATATAGGAGCAAGATGGGGGGGAAGTGTTTCGGTCTTTTTTATTGTTCTGTCTGTGTTTGTTACTATCTTTGAAAGTAGGTAAATTTTGTCCTGAAGTCACATAACCCAGTGAGTTCTCGTCAAGCTTTCCTGACAGTTCTGTAGAAACATTTTCTTCTCATTATTGCATTATGACAAGAAACATAATCAGCTTTCTTTTAGAAGAGGTCTTTGTTTCACTTTTTTCAGTTAAGAAGCTGATGGAGGTGATTTACAAATGTTTACCTGAGATTCAGTGGAGTTATGGGAGTATAAGACAGAATCAATAGAGAAAAAGTATTTATAAACTGTAATTTCAGATGAAACTTCCTTTGTCTTTGTTAGCTTGTATTTGGAGACAAATACCCTGTAGTTCTTTAGGTGAAGTATTTCTACTTGTAGTAAAAACTAGTTGACTTTTTTTCATGCTGCTACTATTCTTTCTTCTTTTTCCTAAATCTTTTAAAATCAAAAACATGTGGCATTCACTAGTTCAGTAACTGTAACTATGCAGACTCACAGTATTGCAGGGGTTGGTAGGGACCTCAAGAGCTCATTATGTCTAACTCCCCTGTTAGAGCAGGTACCCCACATTAGGTTGCACAGGTAGGCATCCAGATGGGTCTTGAGTATCTCAGTGGAAGGAGACTCCACAAGAAGTCTAGTGTCACCCTGTGGGGTGGCCTCCATAACAGTTCCTATCAAATACATTTCATTCTGCTGAGAGGTGTATGCATTTCTCAATTTACCACTCTTCTCAGGAAGTTTTACCTTCCCCAAAACTTCCTTTAGTTTGGTGTACTGGCTCTGGTGCAGGGAGTATGGAACAGGGCAAGCAGTGTGCTGCTGGGAAGGGATAGCAGGCCAGTAAGAAGAAAACTGTAACACTGGAGAAACCTTCCTGTTATGAGCTGTTGTCACTTGTGTTTTTCAGGAGAGGAATGCAAGTGGAATCTTCTACTTGCTAAGAACATGTTCCACTGAAAGTGAAATAAGCAGTACACTTTCCTTTCGATGTGGTGTTCAGTTGATTTCTGATTGTGAATTTACGCAAAAATTTTAAGAACTCCATATGCTTTTAACAGAATGTTCATCTACTTTCCTGGACTCCATACCCATCTAATCTCTGAAGCACTGCATGTGAGCAGTGTGCAGTGTATCATAGAATGGTCTGGGTTGAAAAGGACCAGGAAGATCACCTAGTTTTTTCCCTTCCTACCATAGGCAGGATTGCCAAGCACTAGACCAGGCTACCCAGTGCCACAGTGCCTCCAGGGATGGGGCATCCACAACCTCCCTAGGCAACCTGTTCCAGTGTGTTTTTCACCCAGAGGGTGGTGACTACTCCCTGATATCTAACAGAAATCTCCTGTCTTAGTTTAAAACCATTCCCCCTTGTTCTATCACTAGGTGCATACAACTTTAACACACAAGCACCAGCTTACTTTTGTCCAGAGGCCGCAATTATTTTTTCTGAAATCTTACCTTACAATTCATGTAAAGGTCTGGTAAATTCTCTGCATATTTCTGTGAATTTTAAGGCAATGAGTTGCTGCTGATTATATTATTCATCTGTTGACTTGTTTTATTTCTTCAAATGACGTGGAGGAGAAGCTCCAGAAAAGTCTATTTTAGAGCAGCAGTGCTCCTGCAGCATTACTGCATGCTCTTACTGAAATGCCAGTGTTGCAGTAATTTTAAGAGCAAGGAAGAAGTGGGATTGGCTTTCTTCTTGGGATTAGAAAGTTACTGCTGAACTGTATTTTCTTTTTCTAACTTCCTTTATGCTGACATTGGTACTCATGTATTTACTCATTTAATTTTAACCTTATTTCAACAGAAAAACTTGCTTATTTTTTTACCCTGTACCCTCTACCTCTTCTACTTCAATCTTTTTCCAAGGATGTCCTTTTTCCCTTCTACTTAGGATGCAGTAGGTATGCTGCTGCAGTCGTTGTTTTTATTGCACAATGTTTTTCACCACTCTTTTCTTCTCTCCATCTCACATCAAACAAAATTTGTATCCTTTCTCTTAAGGCCTAAGTATCCTTCCCAGCACCAACTGCTTGGCTTTTATCATCAGTAACTACCTGGCACTGGCCATGGTAGGTTCCTTCAATCCCATTTTCTTAATGCTCTCGGTCAAGTCCTTCCATATTGTCTTCCTCTACTGCAGGTGCTCCTCCACCACTGAAGTGGTTCTGTCACTCTCTTTCAATGCCTGCTTGTAATTCTCAAGATTTTTCTAATAACTATGAGAACCTTGGTGAGTGTCAGTCTGTGATGCTGAGCACTATTTTCTCCTTGCTTTTTTAGTCTTACCTGTGTATCCCTTGCATGCATTCAGGCCCTAAATTTTGGAGTGTGATGCTCAGCCTCCTCAGCTGCTGTGCCCCACAATAATGTGCTGCAGCTGTTGGGGATCACCCATCCATCCTCTGGCTTGTTTTTATGCATTTTGTGATTTCAGTGGTGTTATATAATTAAATGCATACACTAAAATTTGTGCCAAGACAGAATAGTGATGTTTGTTTTTCCGCAGAACACAAATAGTAGTGAAATTCATCTGCATGGCTTGTGCTTGTACTACATAGAAGGCTTCTGTGGCCACTGTGTGATGGATGTCCAGAATCCATGCCCCCTGTCCAAACAGGCAGTGCTACAGCAGGTTTTCTTCCTGGCTTTGCAAGCTTGCTTGTTCCTTACCTGTTCACTTAAACTCATGCTTGATTTCCTTGATATGGGATGTATTTACACAGTATACAAAACAGTAACAGCTACAAACTGGAATCTTGTAGGGGGAAATGTTAACTGTTATTAGAAGTCTGTTTTGGCTGATATTCTCTATTAATATAAAAAGTCTGGTTAGTTTCTCACGTTTAGGTATTTTATATTTGACTACTTGTTGCACTTAGATTGTCAGTGCAAGGAGAAAATGAGGGTGATATATTCAAAAATTAAGGAGAAAACAAAAACAGAAATCTTGTACTGGACATCAGAGGGGCTTACAGAAATTGGAATCTGCATCTTAAAATATAATGAGGAAAACACTAATAGAAATGAATTTTCCGTCATGTTCTTCAAGAAAAAATTGGGTTTTTTCAAAGGACTTTTGTACTTTTTACCATCTAAATGTTAGTCAAGCTATTTAATTATTAATTGTTGAAGGCTAGAAATATATATTAATTATACATTTTCTAGACCACAGGAGAAAAGCTATTTAACAGGCTAAAAAATGATTTAGTATGCATACAACTTAACATTTAATAATATCACCAAGAACATTTATTTTAAATGTTTCCATGTTCCAGTCCTGTCTAATTAATATCTAAGTGCCAGTGTGCTAGATATGCTCTTTTGCTTTGTAATCAGCACAGCTGAAGCTTTTTCTTAGCTGCCCTTGGTTGGAGCTTCAACAAATTACACAAAGGTTCTACGCAGGTTGCCAGGTGTGGGGTCTGGGATCCTGAGGTACTTCAGAAGCAAGGTTCAGATATGATAATGAGGAATCCTTTCTGTTACAGACAAACATGATCAATTGTTTATCGCTGCAAAATATTCAGAAGAGGGTTTGAAAGGTACAAGTGTGTTCGCAAAGTTTACATCCCTCAGTCCTAAATTTTCTTGTGTAACTAGAGAAGTAGCAGAGATGGTTTGGGCTTGGCTAGCACTGAAGAATGTGCACTTAAGCAAGTCTTCTAATGCCTTATTTAATTTTAGTTCTATTCAAGAGCTAAGCTGAAGGGGGGGGTCTTCAAGCTGAGCAGTTGTCAGCCATGCAGATATACTGATTCAAAGATAGCCAATGTATAGTCAAATTATAGACTGAGTTAATGACACAAATAGTTCCATCTTTGAAGCTTGACTTTATCAAAACAAGAGCTGATGTTGCCTCTTCAGACAAAAGGATATTTCTAGTGTAGAATGCTGCTTAAATATAAGTATTGCCAGGGAATAACTGTTACTCCACCCTCTTTGGCAGCATGAAGATGCTGGGTTATTTTCATTGATTAGAGAGTGATGTCAAGTCATGAAATCATCAAACTATGTATCCTAAATCAGTGTCAAGATACCAGAAATCTCTATTTTATTCCTTTCTGAAACTTTTGTAAAACTGTTCTCTACCCTTCTCATTTTAATTGCTGTTTATTTTCTGCTCCCCTGTTAACAACTTGAAAATATTGGTACAGTCCTAGATGCTTCACTGATTCATTTGTTCAACTTCAGATGAACCCTTTGGTTTAAGTAATATGCTCCAGATGGAGTGGGTTATCCTCTGAGATGTCACTCATTTGAAAATTATTTGTTGGGGAGAAAAAAAAAGAAAAAAGTTTGTGTGATAGCTGTAAAATGGCAAATTCATAAATGAAATTGCAAATACAATGTCTGCTAGAAATAGAGCCAACTTGCTAAATTTTCTAATAAATATGTAAATAGTGTAGTTTCACTTCAAGGAACTCAAGTGAGAGATGTGTAAAGGGTATGAAGTGTAAGCATTCCCTGTAGGGAAACTGAGCTAAATGGGGAGAGTCTGAAATGTAGGCTTTACTTGTTTTAGTCCAGTTTTGAAGTCTCTCAGTGTGGGGAATATATAAAGAAAGTGTGAAATTAAAAAGGCTTTTGCACAATACACCTCAAGAAAGACCACCAATATGGGACTAACTTATCTGTACCATGTGTGTTCAGCTGTTCCTAACAGTATATAGTGTGAGAATTTTGAAGGGATGGAAACATCCTTGACCTGGAGTAGATCTTGTGTGTATGACCAAGTGGTGCTCTGAAACATGTTGTGAGCAGTTCACTGGTGAGATAACTCACTTCTTTCTCAGCTTTCTTCCCAGATCTCCAAAGCTGTCTACATAGTGTTTGTGTCTGAGGAGTCCCCAGGCCAGTGAGGACTGGTCTGGTGTCTGTGTCAAACTGTCAAAATGGGACAGTGAAGGCACTTTTGCATGCCCTGCTTTGCTGCTGCGGAGTTGGTGATTTGGAGAAGGTGTCAGTGAGAAGCCACTACACCAAGACTTGTCAGAATGTTTGTTCCCCTTCTCTTTAAACACCGGATAAAGGTTTGGGGTAACAGCCTAAATGAGAAACTCCTCTTACCTTGCTACCATGCTATTGAACTGTAAGGCATGGTCTCTGCCAGAAGGTAGGAGTGTGCCAGGGCTACTTACAGTTTGTAAGATTTGGCAGCTGTGTATCATAATGAGTTTTCAGTGTTAAGTAACTTTGCAAAGACCTTTGCCTTGGTGTCAGAAAGATCCAAGGGTCTAAGACCTGGCAAGGCAGCTTCTTAACACAATCTTGGATCTCAGTGTGTGATACTATGTTTACTTTTAACCTGTTTTTCAGTCTTGGAGCTATAGTTTGATTATCACTTTTCCCTTAATGAAATCCATTTAGATTTTAGTGTTCAGTTTCTGTTGGAGGTGTCCTCTGGGGAGTAACGAATTCAGAATATTTGCTTTCAAGAAAGAAGCCATCCCAAATACAATTCTAATAGGATCCTGGGGAACACTGTTCTATGAGATGTGCTATGGGCTTGAAAATGTTCTTTGCCAAGCCACAAGGCAAGCATAGGAACTGGTATTGTTCAGTGAGGGGTCCCACTGGCACAAAAAGAGGAGGACCCAGGTACCTTTACATTCTTAAGAGACACTGGGAAGTCCTGGGCAGCTTCCAAAGCGTCTCACAAAGTATCCTTGACTTCGTGGTCGGCACTGAGTGACTCCTCATCTTGAGAAATACCATCAGTATGGCTGAGTCTAGTCTGTGGAAGAGATCACAAATTGCCTTTTTTAATAAGTTATTCATGTATGAATATTCTTGCGGTCAAAAGGAGAAAACCATCAAAATATTGATAAATGGTATCATTTTAGGTTGTGGGTTTTGTGGTTATGGGTTTTTTGTTTCTTTTTTTGTTTATATCTTCTACTAATGTGTCAGTATCCTTACAGAGAGTCTTTGGAATTACTTAGAGTTGGTATACAATTGGGGCTAAATGGGACTGAGTGCTGGGAAGATGCTGAAAGGGGGATTCTTGGGAAAAGAAGAAAGCTGTTGACAAGAAGTAGTCTGAACAGGATACGCTTTGTAGATCCATCTGCGGCTCCGAGGTGCTAGCCTCAGTTCTGGGCGTGCTCAGGATTAGTGAGTATGTGTTAGGTATGGCTGTGCCCTTGAGGCAACAGATAACAATTTAGTTTGATTTCCCCACGCCCCCCCCCCCCCCCCCCCCCTCCTTTTTTTTTTTTT
>VXAB01013070.1:0-11477 GCA_013399175.1 Odontophorus gujanensis | reverse complement strand
TTTTTGATTTTTTTCTCCTCCTTTCTCCTCCTCCTGCTGTTCTGAGATGTTTGTGACAAGAAATACTGCACTTCTGCATGTGCTGGTGGGGAAAAAGTCAGCCTTCAAGCAGAAGAGTTGTCTTCCTTCTCTGCTTTTTCAGTTCATCTCTAAATCTAATATTATTCTAATGCTTTTTAATGCTCTGCAGGAGGAGCAAAGTTGAACCACTGATAAGGTTTTATCTTCAGGTAAAACTTTCCCTTTCACTGTAAGAAAACTAGACTTCAGACATTAGGGGTCTATACGAAATTGCTTTTTTCCGCTTTCCAGATCTGATGGGTTTTTAGTATGAAAGTGATGGTGATGGGGGAATTGAAGAAGAGGGAGTAAAAAAGACAGTATCTACCTAACAGCAAATACAGAATGGATTTAGATTTAATAAAGGTAGTGAGCAAAGGGATGGGACTTGAGCAAGTGGAAACCCTTGATGACTTTGACAAGCCTTTTCTTTATTCTCTTGAGCAAGTGTGTCACTTGACAGGCTGGCGTCAGGGTACAGTCAGATTCTGACAGGCTAATTTGAGCTTGCGGTTCCAATGAAGCATGCATATGGCACTCATTATATTTAGTGACAATCAGTGTCATTTTCTGCTTAAACGCAGGCAACTCAATACATTTATTTTGCTGCCTATCTGTAAATGAAGCAAGCAACGCTATGGTGAAGGTGAAGAAGAAAAGTGAGTTAGGTCAGAGGGTTTATTTGTACTCTTGATAATGTTCATAAGGAAAGGGAGTCCATAGAGAAAGTGTGAGTTTGCCAATTAGGCTGAACTGAGAAAGAATGGAAAGGGAGAGGCAGGAGGGTAATTGCTGTAATCTAATATCTAATGTGGCAAAGTGAGAGGACTTGTCCTTTTGGCAATAATTGGTTATGGACTGAAAGGACTGGTGATGAAATCTTCCCTACTTACCAGAATCTGCCTCCTGGACTCTGAGCAAGCACAAAACCTCTAATCATTACCTCATATATATAATAATATAGTAGTGCCTCTCATAATAATAAAATAATAAAAGTGCATCTTGTGATGGATGAAACTGTAAAGTATGTATGTGGAAATGCTTATTTAAAGGACAACTAGATGCGTATGTCATGGTGCAACACTGGTAATGAATAGGACTGTCAGAGAGGATCCTGGCTAGGATTTATTGAAATGCTAGATGCAGGGGGGATACGTCATTGTAAGGGGTCATTCCTACTTCTGTTTTTACTGATTGAATGCAGATTTATGCGATCCTCCTCCATCTGTAAGCTTTTCAGGAGTGCAATAATTGATGAGATGACTGCTTCTTGTGTCTGTTTGATATCCACAGTAGGAGACTGACAGGATACAATGACCAGGTGGTAAAATATCTGCCTGCTAGCTGCCCTCCAACTCAGAGGGATAGATATATTTATAAATACAATTCTACAGGCAGTGCTGTGGATTAATGGATGTGGTACAGGACTCTGTGGTGCAGGACTACTTGAATTTTGGGGTTTACTGCTACAAGAGTTCAAGGCCTGATCATGACTATCAATGAAGATGAGTGTGTTACTTCCTAGTTTCTTCCTCAGGGTCAAGAATAATGAGAGAGAGAATTTCTGGTTTTGAGGTAAATATCACTTGGGTTAAAACAAAAAACAAAAACAAATAAACAAACAAAAAAAACCAGCAACATAGAATATCTCCTTTTGTCTTAGAACTCAAATGATTTTTAGGATGATACTTGCAGCCATGTCTGGGTAGGAGAGGTAGAATTCTCTCTCACTGTCCAACTGTGAACCACCACAGAGCAATTGCTGTTTCTATTCACACCAAGTGAGTGGTCTGAAAATGGAAGGTCTGTCCAGATGGGATGTGTGAAATCCTAAAAAAGGAGTGGCTTGCAGCCATTGCTGATAGAAAGGAGGCTCGAGCTGCCTATTGAGAAGGGATCCTGGGGACAGCAGCCAGCTGTGCTGGATGCTAATGGAGATTGCTAGCTGAGTCATGAGATGCGAGGAATTTGAACTGTGTGCAGGCTGTCACCTTGCAACAAATAATCACTAGTATTAAAATTCTGATATTAGAAAGCTAAGTGAGAAACAATTAAGAGAAAAGGATTTTTTGGTGCTAGTAGTTTACATGTGCTTAATATCACTCAAATTTCTTTGACATAAAAAATTACCAGATAAATGTCTCATAGTGACATAGAGAAGAAGAAATATTACTTTCCAGTGCAGACCTGTCTTCTTTGCTAAGGATCTATAACCTTGGTAACTTATGGTTAGGATCTGATCATCTACTTGATTACATCATCTTTGGCTAATGCTGTAATCTTAGATCTGTTGTGCTGTAAATCCAGCAGAATGGCAACCCAATGACATTTCTTCTCTTTCCTTTCCAACTTTTAAATTCTCTTTTGAAAAGATAGGCTGCAAAATACCTATACCATATACTGTCTGAATCTTTACTGCATCAAAGAAAAAACACATTTGTAACACTGTAATACAATTTCTTTCAGTTTCTTTGTCTGATCATGAATGAAATCTGGTGAAGAAGAGGTGACTTACATAGTCACTCTTCTTGACTGTTGCTATATTTGTCACGATTAATGCTACTCTGGTGTACTCCTAGGAATGAGAAATGAAGATGTATAAGATCATCTGTCTTGGGGTCCTATCAGTGCTTCTGTTTATGTAAGAGGTGTATTACATGTTTGGGATGGCTCTACTATTTTCAGTGTTTGGCTTTTAACTGTTCTTACAAGTAGTGGGTTTTCTTAAACTATTTTTCAAAGAGCTGTTCCTCTGAAAAGTGGCAATTTTATAGAAGCAGAGCAATATTTAATTCATGTCAGTTATAAATATCATCTATTGGACTCTCTCAGAACATAGTTCTCTACACCTGAAGAATGTGATAATTTTTTGTAGGATTTAGTCAGTAGTGGATCATAAGAGCTATTCTCCAAGATGCTTCCTTATCTTGCATCAACAGTCTTGCATTTCTTTGTAAGGTTATGTTGATTATGTGCTAATGTAATTATGCTGTCATTCAAAATGGAGATCAGCATTTTAATGCTAATGCACTGATTTTAACTTTGGAAAGAACCTGTGCTTAGCTCCATCAAAGCAAATTTGTGTGACACATGTCACAGTTTGGAACTGATCCAACTAGGTGTTGAATTGTAAACACCTTCTTTCCCCTCTAGTTTTCAGAGGCTGAGATGTAATTTATTCCAATCAAGATGTACTTTGACAAGCCAGCTGAATGGGATGCAGCTGCTGTTAAAATATTTCCAACTCTCCTCTTTTCAGGTTTTCCCAGATGTCATCATCTTCAGAGCTCTCTATGCTGGTGATGCTGGCAGCTTTGACAAGGGTTAGGAGGAAGTGGGAGTGAGATGAGCTGCAAGGGGAAGAAGCCCATTATGTTCATTACATAGTTAGATGGACAAAAGATTTTGATTGGAAAAGCCATCTCCACTGATGAATAACTAATTCACTAGGATGCTGAATCTGGTACTTATTGTAAGTTTGATGAACGCTCTGAAAGTTCTATATGTGGAAAGACATTCCTTAGTAATGACTAAGGCAGAGTGAAGTAATAAGCCTCTTAGAACTGGAGATGTTACCTGAGATGAAATCTGTTTCTGTTTCGGAGTATAAAAATTTGGAAGATCAAGTATTTCCCTCTATTTCACAGTCCTAACAGTTAATAAGCATTGCAGTAGATCTCATGTATAAACAGATATGTCTGCCTCCTAAATTAGTTCTCTCAGTCCAACTAGATTTTTGCTGGATAACTTTAAAAGCAAGTTTTTGTACAGATTGTTATTGTCCTTTTGATATGGCACAGTTATAAAATTATCTTCACTTGGATAATATTAATTCAGTTTGGATAACTGGATTGGAATACAAGTATGGGTTCAGTTGATTTACATTTGTTCTCTTCTGGAAAGACTGTCTTTTGTTGAAGCAAGTTCTTAAATGGGTTCCGTCTTTAACTGCCATAACTTGTTAAAAAATGAAGTCAGTATTACTCCATGAGATTTGTTGCAAGTGTATTAATGCAAAATGTTTTACAAGGCTGACTACACCATCCTTGGCCAAATGCATGTGCTTAGGGTCTTTTGTTCTGTTGATTATCTGACTACCAGTTGACTTCAGTGCAGCTCAGACTTTCTTACTCTATTAAAGCGATAGCAGTCATCTTTTCTTGACTATGTTTTCCTTTAAAATGTCTTGTTTTCTTTATAGTCTCTAATCCTTCTATTGTCAATATTTTTACTCCAACAGTGATGTAAACTGGGAGGGAAGGAGATGGAGTTATACCTTTGTCGTGAATTTTGACTCTTGCAGCCATTGTTGCCCTAAATGCTAAAAGGTTAGGGACTGAAGTTGTTTCCTACCTATGCTTCGTGTATAAAGCATTTTTACCTTGAGAATAACTTGTCCAGTATTCTTTCTGTGTTCTTTAATTGGAGGGAAAATTGAAGATCATAATCAAGGAATTATTTTCTTCTTGGAGATCAAGTTGCAAGGAGGAAACATGATCTTTAAAAGTCTTTAAGTCGTTCCTAGGCTTCAGGGATGTTCCAGAGCAGAAGTGGGGGTTAGATTAGATGGAATTTGCAATCAGTTCTGTATGAATGCTCATTTTATGGAGATGGTCTTCTGAACTCGAGCAGACTTGGTCTAGAGAAAACTGCTTTTAGGCATTCATGGTTCCTACTAGAAGAGTAACTGCTGGTTTAGTGTAAAGAAAAATAGTTTCACAGTGAAGTTTGAGTAGATGCAGCAAAGCAAACTCTTAATAGGAGATTCTTCAGGATGAGATGGAAAATATTCCTTACACCCAAAGGAACCTGCTACTGAAGTTTTTAATTGTGTTACCACACTTTTGTGTGTGTGAACTAACTAAACTGCCAATTAATGTGACTTTTAGCAGTGTCTGCTCTGATTCATACTCTAGTTTGAAGAGCTGATACATGCTAGCTGTTGCTTTCATGCCAATGGGAAATAGACTTGCTAGTAACTCACTATATAACCTTCTGGCTCTAGGGGCCCTACTCAGAGGAAGCAGAACATTTGTAATCCACTAATAATTGATTACCTTGGACCAGATATACTGCTTAAATGTCTCATGAACAAATCCTCACGAACTAGATCTCAAGTTTGCTAGTATGCATTCCTTTCTTCAGAAATACGTATGTGACTGCTACTTTCTCCAAAGAAGTTGTTTTGTGAGATGTGTTCCAAGAGTAACACCACCCATTTTATAGTGTTGGCTATGACATCAGAGGCAGATGTTGAACCTTCCCACACCAATAACCTTTATTGCCATAAATATTCCATTACATTTTGTTGCTGTGTGACAGATGGCAGCAGAGGGGCATCTCAAATGGAAGTGTTTATGAAACCAAGATGTGTCACTCAATTCCTCCATGTGGGAAAAATTGCTCCCATTGACATTCATGCTTGCTGAGCATTTATGGAGACTAAACAGTGGACGTGAGCAGAGGTGGTGCTATATTTCAGGAGGGGGTCAGTAGTGTGAAAGACAAGGCACATTCTGGACAGCCATGTGCAACTGTCACACCACAAAATGAAGAGCATCTCCATGAGCTCATCTGTGCAAATTAACAGATTATGACTGAGGAACTGTGTCTGGAGCTTTATATCAACCTCAGTGCGCTGGAAACCATGATGGTAATGTTGGAATATTGTAGAGTTTGTGCCAGGTAGGTTCCTCAAATGCTGATGTGGGAACAGAAACAACACTGCATGCAAGTTTGGCAGGTTTTACTGAACCAATATGAGGCTGAAAGTGACAGTTTCCAAGATTGCATCATTACTGGTGCTGAGACATGACATCACCACTACGATCTGCAGTCAAAGCAGCAGTTTACAGAGAGGTGAGATGTAAATTTCCCACTGAAGACAAAGTTAAACATACAGCTCTCAGTAGGTAGCGTGAAATACATGGTCTGTTTTACCACAATCTGTTTTGATTTCTCCCCGCATTGTGCCCAATGAAGTTTTCAGATTGGTAGAATCTGAACTGAAGTCTTCTTTTTCTTAATTTCAAGACAATTTTACTTTTGAATCCATGGATCAAAATATAAATATTTTTGGTGGACTTTTTTTTCCTTTTCCCACTTGTAATTGATTACACTACTGTAACTACTGTAATTGCTATGGAAAATCAGTTTTGAAGTTAATATAGAAATAGACAAAGTAGGCATTCCTGTATAGGAATGCAACTATGAATTATTTGAAGCAAGAAAGGAAAACCTTTTTTCCTCACTATCTGTAGTTCAATCTGCAAGTTAAATGATATACTGGGAACTGTCATGTGCTCCAGCACATCTGTGTAATTCTGACAATCATATGACATTTTAGAAAAAGACCAGTAAATACGAACAATTCAGCAAGGGTTTCATGATATTTCTGCTATAAATACATGATGTGAGTAATATTCTAAAGTAGTTGTCTCTAAGTTAATACTGCACCTCATTGCTCTCCTCAAGGACACATGGCAAGTAGTGACCTTCTTAGTGCTTTCTGCTGACTTAATTTGGTCAGAGTAGACTACTGGCCTGTTCTTGACCCCTTGTATATGGAGATGCCAGTTTGGAGTGTTTCTTTACTTTCCTTTTTCCCCTTACCATATTAAGTTCCCCTAGAGATTTTGTGCCTAAAGAATAGTTTTTGTGTCTATATTCCTGTTAACATACGTATCTCTCTCAGAAGTAAAGTATAATCTTCTGCTACCATTCAAAGGTGCTTCATGCTTTTTGAAATACCTTTTGGTGTGAAATGGGAATACTTAAAGCAAAACACACTTCCATTTTGTATGTGACAAGTTCACATGTTGCACAGCTAGAATCACTTTTAAAAAAGGGAGAAGAATACAAGGGGGGGGAAAAAAAAGGGGGAAAAAATGTGTTGAGAAGTGACTGCTATTGAAAGCTTTTGAGTTGCATAGTAGAATTAGGTAAGTTTTCCTTTAATAGTTTTACAATCAAAGCCTTGATTTATTTATTTTTTAATAGTTTCTGAATTACCTGCATCATCTTTCTCTTCACCTTCGTGTAATGGCTAAGCTATTTCACTAGTTCTGTGCTTCACTTCTGTTATTGTATTATAATCAGAAGTTGAGTTAAAGATTATTTTTGGGGGGGAGAACTTATTTTATTTTTGGTTACTTGTTCCTGTCTCCTACGAATCTGAGAGTTTTTCCAGTGTCTCTTTAGATTTTTAACTATCTTCACATTTTGGAAAATAGTCTGAATTTAATATGCTGATTTTTTTTTTTTAATGCTTTATTATTATTTTTAAAGCCTGTATGCAGTTCCATACAAACCCATTGACCTGTTTCTCTTATTGCATTCCACACTGCAGTGTCCATCATGCCTCATTCATCAAAGGAGGCTTATAGCCATAATAACTGCTGTTGAAATGAATAGAAACAATACGGAGATCTACAGCTGTTTATCAGTGAAGCTCAGCTTTCCTTGTTTATAGCAGAAATGTCAGCCTTTGGTAGTGTGCTGTTACGTATGCGGATGTTTGCACATGGACAAAAATGAAACACAAAATGCAAAACAGCATGTCTTCCTTCTTCTCATCTCTTTTTTTTCTCTCTTTTATGCCTACACAGTATAAGAGAATACTGTGTAGGTGTGTAAGAATACTGTGTAGGTGTGTAAGAATACTGTGTAGGTGTGTAAGAAAAGGTTTATATAACTGAAGTGCTTCTGTTGACTGACTTGGAACTACAGTGCTTAAAGTTTTTTCACACACATCTGTTTTGTGTTTCTTTTCTTCTTACTTTTTCCCCCTTTATTATCAACAATCTCTCCAGTTCTCAAATGATGCAGTGACTAATTTACATGACAAATATTCTGTTTACATAGAAAAACTGGAAAGCCAACATTACTCATGACTTCTCTCCTCTGTTACCTTGGACCAACAATGTTTTCTTCTTAATCTTTTTCTTTTTCTTTTGTCTTTATGATTCCACCTGCGAAGTGACGATACCTTTTTTGTGTATCCTTTAGATGTCAGAGCTACCACAAGCAGAGCTTCTACTGAAGCCTTTTCATACCATTGGGGAAAAACTGGGTTGAAATTTGTTTGCACCTTGTTCAGAGGAACTTGAACAATATCAGTACAAATGGATGTACATTCTGTATTGTGGAGTTGTCACTAGAAAAATTTTATCCAAGAACTTACACAGGGAGAGTTGTATCAGAACACATCCTTTCCTTGCATAAGAAGGATGGGAATAGGAATGGGAATAAGTAATCTGTTCAAAGGACATGAAAATGTTAAGACTGAGTAGGGAGAGAGAGTACTGCTTGGTATTCTGAGAAAAATGTGAGGATCTGATATTTATAGCTAGGCCAGTTCTTGTGTATTTCCCAGAGCTGTTATCTGAGACAATACACTCACTCATTTCTGAGCTAGCATCTAAATATGTACTGAAACAGGTCTCTGTTTTAGAACTTCTGCTAATGTTGCTTTGGGGCTGGGGTTGCTCAGAGATTGTGTTAACACTTGTTTTTATTACACTGCATGCGTCTCAGTGGAATTTAACCTAACGATGCTGGATAGCAAGGCTAGCAAGAAGGGCAAAAACACCTGGTAGATGATGCACAAGCCACTGTTTTATTATTCATAGTGGATTTTGCACAATACATGATGACATAAGTAGATATAAAATATCAACTTGTTGATCCACAAATTGCAGGGTTTTTTTTTTTGTTTTTCTTTTAGAGGCTTTAATATGATTTTTGTTGATTTCACTGAATCTTACAACTTGCTGCTTATTACATGAGATCTAAGGAGTAGTTAGCATGGTGTGAGCATGTGTGTTGCAGCCAAATGAATCTGTGTTTACAGAGCAGGTATGTATGTTGTAGAAATGCAAAATGAAAATTAATGAATGAACTCTTGCAGCATAATAAGTTTACTCTTGAACCTTGAGTAGTTCTTATGTACATTCACCTTATAATGAAACTGAGCTTAACCTAAGTGTCTGTAGTTCAACGCTGCCACATTTAAGCCTTTAGAAGGGGACCTGATTGCTCTGCAGTGGAATGAATTCATTTTGATCTTAAATTACCAACAGTATAGCATAAACTGTGAATTTAAGGTAGATGCTTAAAATTTCAGTAAGCTTACTGGCTAGAAATCCTAGCACTGAAGATCAGATGTCTTGCATGGAGACATACTGTATTACATTTGTCAAAATCTGTGTGGGAGCTCATAGAAGTGGCAAGAGGAAAAGATTCTGACATAATTATTGGAGAGTCGGGGAAGGAAAACATTCAGTTGAAACCACATTTCAGTATTTCGGATTTGTTGTATTAGAGTGCGACTCAATAGTGCTGTACAATCAAGTTCTTTGCAGACATTGTTTGCTCAAAACACCACTTCCTCACTTAATGAGTGGCTGTTGAATACTTTGTATATCTAGCACTTTCTCTTTTGCTATCTTGAGAATACCATGCTAGTGCTCAAACTATCTGCTTCTATCAGCTTTATAATAACTGGAGTCCAAATGACTGTAATTGAAGATTCTTTTCTGATACCACTCACCAACTATGGGGAGAAAAAAATATTTTGATTGCCTTTTTGTACTTTCCACACTTCCTTAGAGTGAGAAAGTGGAAAAAGTTATGCACCAACATTAGCTTTTGAGACTCCTTTTTTTTTTTTCCTGCTTTACTATTGTTTCATTTTGAATTGTTTAGTACAATTATCAGTTTGGCATTTTTTTGTTTGTTTTTAAAGCTTCTCTTCCAGTCTTTGTAAGTTTTCTTTTTTTTGTAAAAGCTACAGCAATCCATGCAAGTCTGAGGAGGAGTAAGTACACAGAATAACTGATATGTTTGGGGAAGAGTTATTACACTTTTTTTTATAGGTTAATCAAGGTAGTCAGGTTAAGTCTGAGGAGAACAATGAAAGTATGAAAGAAAGACGTTTTAATATCCTTGGGTAGAAAGTTATTAGTCTCTGATAACTTTCAGTACTGACTACTGTGTGACAGTTTAAGAAATATACTACTGTTGTTGATTCTTTTTTGTAAGAGTTTTCAGCATGAGGCAAAATGTAATTTCTTCAGTGAAGAGCATTAACCTTGTATTTCTGCACTTCTGTCAGTTCACTTCTACACTTCTGCCTTTATTTATTAAGTCTCTTGTATTCAACAACACTACAGCTAGCATTTAAATGTGCAGACATCAATGTGGAAAAACATCCACATCACTGAAGAGTATTTAGGCCCAATGATTCAAGTAATTTAGGATGGGAGTTATGCTGAGATAAATGTTCTTGAGTGAGGTAGGGTGTTCGTGAACAAGAAGTGTAACTGTACAACACAGTGGAGAATTCATCAAAGCTATTTAAGCAACAAATTCTTAGCTATTGTTTTGAAAGTAATGTATAGTGCATTATGTTATTGAAACAGTGAAGCAAGCTAATGTATGTACCTAACTTAAAAACAAAACACAGACAAAACCCTCAAAAAAACCATGCAAATCAAATTTATGTGGAAATGTGCAAAGGAAAAAATGCACTATAGGAAGAAAGGAACAGGATTCTGTGATGCCTCCACTTCTATTCATAGAGAGGGAGAAATACTTGAAATACTCAGAAAAGGGACAAAGCACTTCATTTAGCATAAAATTTGCTCAGCCTTTGTTCTTGCTCAGAATTTCTGAAGAAGTTAAAGGTGATCTTCAGCTCCCCCTCCATCACTGTGTATGTTGGCACTGGCTTTTCCTGAGCCATGGTTCTTTTAAAAAGCTTTATTGTCTTAACTGCCGATTGTGCTGACCCGACATAACACCAGAACTGACCTACATCTGCACCAAATGTCAAAGTAGAAATACAACTGCCGTGAACAGCCATAGCTGAGGACTGGGACAGAGTATCCCTTTCAGAAAAGGACAGCATTCGTGGAGGAGAGGCCAAAGTGCAGCTCCAGGCAGACAGTTAACAGCTGAGCAAATCTAGCATGCAATAAGTGGGGCTTATTAGATATAGAGATCCATAATGTTATTTTAAAGTCATCTTTCCCCATACAATTTTATTGAAATTCTGTACTGTTTCCTTCTTTCTGACAAAATAATTTCTACCTGAGTTTTGCCTGTATAAAGCAGAAGTGTTCTTGCTGCTGCAAGAAAAGAAGTTACTGACTTAGAAAATAATAACAGGTGTTATGCAGTCATGCTCTTATTTTCTGAATAGTCAATTTACATACATTATTTGTCCAGATTACGTGAAACCATGCTCTTTTGATGCATATGCTTTGTTGGAATGAAAAGAGACAAATATGAAGAGACAACACTGTGTGGATTGTAACACTTTATTATTAAAGAATGCATTTAATGCTCAGGGCCTAGCATTTTGCCAAAAATGTTGCAGCACCTGTGTTTCATTGAATAACCGTTGGTTCAACAAG
>VXAB01013069.1:392819-403529 GCA_013399175.1 Odontophorus gujanensis | reverse complement strand
TGGCGCGTCACGTGATCGCGTCTGGGCAGCCTCTGCGCGCCGCGCATGCGCCGTGTGACGCGCGCGCTTTGTGTTGGCAGGTAGCCGCCGGCGGCGCGGAGGCCGCTGAGGAGATACCGAAGAGGAGATCGGCGCGGCTCTCTGCCGTGAGTAACGGCGCGGCACCGGGCGGGCGGGTGTGTCATGGTGGGGGTGTGCCTGCAGCTGAACACAGCTCTGCTTCTGCTTTCTCTTCAGAAGCCTGCCCCGGACAAAGCAGAGTCCAAACCCAAGGCGTTGGCGGCCAAGGTGAGAGCCCCGGGGCGCGGGGAGGGGGAGGAGGAGGAGGAGGAGGAAGAGGATATTTCACATCAGTGGCTTTTGATAGGAAAACGTTATTTGAATTTTTCAGCCAAGCCATTGAAGAGGAACCACGTTTCTAGTAACGTCTGCAAGCTTTGTGTTCGTGCACGTGTGCAAATTCAGTGTGGTTTGGCATCATGTTTCAGATTTTTGGTGTAGTTCAGTAACTGAGATGTAAATCTTATTTTAAATTCATTTTTAGCAAATGAGACTCTGTATCTGATAGCAGATGCCTTAGGATCATTTCAAAGGCAGCAAGTTAAGATGTTTTGCAGAGCTGTTGATGTTTTATGTTAATATGCCTTAGCATTACTGCGCACACTTTTATTCCAGTGGTTTGAATGGGAATGCATTTTCACTCGCTTCCTTTTAAGCCTAAAGAATTTTGAGAAGCTTTCCAATTTGTTTCACTTCTGATCCTCTTATTTTTTTCCCCCAAGTCTCTGCATGGTGTGTCTCATTGACTGTTACTATGAAAATACCAGAACTCTACGTGTTGTGAAGTTGCTTATTTGGATTAGTAATACTGAGTACTAGCATTTATAACTTCTTATTGCATTTTTTTTAAACCTCATCTTGGTGTTCTGGAGAATTTTAAAAATAATCTTCTCTGAACATAGGAGAAAAAAATTCTGACATTTTGTGGACATTGACAACTTAGCTGACATTTCAGCATTTTTTCACTTATTTATTTTTCACATTGCACCCTCTATATATCATATACCGTACTGAATGTTTGCATACAGTGATGTAAAACACTTAGAACTTCTGCTAATTAATTACCATCATTTGACAGAATTATGTTCCTACAAAGATGATAATTTGCAAGATCATTCATATACAATAAGAAGTGTATTTAAATGTATATTAAAAAGTTCCTTGTGTAAAATAGCTCAGTAAGCTGATGTTGGTTTTTGTTGGTGCTGCTTGTTTTTTGTTTGTTTGTTTCTTTTGTGAGGATGAACGCTTGGAAAGAAAACAGTATAGAGAAGTGCACTTTTCTACTACACATAGAATGAACTAAAATGCAGTTATTTTTTTCTCAGTAAATTTTTGTTCAGAGGCAGTAAATTAGGATATACATTGAAAAACAGGCATGGAATGCACACTATTTTTAATGAGATCAGATACATCTTATAGATTCTTAGATTCATAGATACATTGGGTTGGAAAGGACCTACAAGATCATCTAGTCCAACCATCCTCCTATCACCATCCCTACCCACTAAACTACTAAATCAAATCCCTTAGCACCTCATCTAAACGCTTCTTGAACAGCGCTAGGGATGGTGCCTCAACCCCCTCCCTAGGCAGGCCATTCCAGTGCCTGACCACTCTTTCAGAGAAAAAATTTTTCCTCAAATCTAATCTAAATCTTCCCTGGCGCAACTTGTGGCCATTCCCTCTCGTCCTGTCATGAGTTATCTGGGGGAAGAGGCCGACCCCCTCCTCACCACAGTCCCCCTTCAGGAAGTGGTAGAGTGCAATAAGGGATAATCTTAAGGTAGGTCATTATAGCAGTCACTGCTCAGAGGTATAAATGGATTACATTCTTGTCACTTACTCAGCACCTGCCCANCAGCGCTCTTCTCCAGCAGGTCACCCACCAAACCTGTATTGGTGCATGCAGTTATTCCTCCTTAGGTGCAAGTCTTTACACTCGCTCTTGTTAAACCTCATCTGATTCCTCTCTGTCCAACTCTAGCCTGTAGTTTGTCATTTATTAAAAACTTTTGTTACTATCTATAAAATCATTGTTAATTTTTGTGGGATGGTGTCAAAAACTACTTCTCTATCAGTTAAGATTGATGTAGGTGTTTTACAGGCATGGGGATCAGCTGGAGGACAGACTTTGTAGTACTTGGCTGTTATCTGGGATGTTTGGGAGAAGATTCTTATAAAAAACTATTTTTATAAGAAAATAGTTCTTGAGCAAATACTCTTCTGCAACCCATTTAACAACGAGAGATGGCAGATATAGAAAATGCGACTGAGACACTTGCAAGGGAGTGCTGAAAATGATACCTGCAGATGTATGTCTATTTAGGATAAGTTACTGAAATTGTCGCCTGTCAATGCAAAAGAAAAACTGAATCTGAAGTGTTTGGTGTTTACAGAGTGAAATGACTTTACTGATGGATTTTGTATTTTTTGTTAATTTTTTTAAATCTGTCACAAGAGATTAAACCACATATGACAAATTGCCCTGATTCTCCACTGGAGTTTAATACTATTGTTTTTTCTCTCTGATAGGTTTTCCAGATGGGTTTGCACCACTCTAAGCAGTGTTTTTAGTTGCTGTACAGTATAGTGATCCTAGATTCTGTTGAGAATAACGTTTGTACAGTATGTGTTCTTCAGGGAAGTATGTATTAGCTTGTTAGTAGTAGCTCTTGCTGTTGGCGTGTCCATCCTGCTTTTGTTTAATCACTTTCAAAGTTTACATTATTGGTTATATGAATTTATTTCATTAATTGTAGGATAAGTCTGAGAACAAGAAAGCTCAATCAAAGGGGAAAAAGGGGCCTAAAGGAAAACAGGCTGAAGAGACAAACCAAGAACAGATAAAGGATAACTTGCCTGCAGAAAATGGAGAAACTAAAAGTGAGGAGGTAAAGTTGTATTCTTTAGTCTAAAACAGCTGGATAATTTATTGTAAGTAGTTTAGATCTATGAGTGTTAGAAATGCAGTTCTTAAAGTAGAATGTATTTCATGGCAAACGAAACTGTAGGTTATTTGAACATTAGTAAATAAATCAAGGATGTTCTGGTTGTGCTCAAAAGAGTTGCAGTGATGTGTTAACAGTCCTTGACATGAAAGAAAAAGGTGAAAATCTTTCCCAAATTCCAGTACAGGATAACGACCTTCAGCAAGGTGCTGTATTGCCTACTGGTTGAGGGAGAAGGCTCATAAAGGGAGGAGGGGAGAAGGCATACAAGAACAACTAATAGTTGTTGAGAAATGGGCCAAAGCAGTCTCAGTTGTAATTATCTGCTAGAATGATTGTGTTGCTGAATTTTTTTTTTCTACTTGGTGATCATCTAAATGAAAACATCCTTTGCCTTGCTTTTTTTTTTTCTGGGAGGTGGGCATCACTTAGTTTTAAATTTAGGACAAAATCTGTTGAGGGAGGCAGTGCCTCCTGTTTGGTCAGCTGTTAACAATTGGATAAAACCAGCTTTCATGCAGTAACGTGCTTAGAATTACTCTCAGATTACTGCATTATTGACTGCCTTGCTCATTTCAGTTACAATCAGTTGAGTTTGATCATATAATCAGGATTTGTTAATTTAAATATGATACGCTTTTCCTGACTTTTAAAATTTAAAAGTAATTTTTTTTTTTCACATTGTGCAAATGTATCTTCAAGGAGGGGAAAAGAGGCTTTTAGGTAGATAGTGGTTTTCTTGGGTAGAGAAGCTACAGATTGATACTTGTGTGGGCAAGACAACTTTGGATTAACATTTCTCTATTTGCAAATGTTTTGATTTTTGTGTCAAAGTTGTGCTGTAAATGTGAGTTCTTTGGTAGGCTTACATTCACATGTGGCTCTGTCAGTGTATTACCATTGACCAATTTGATTTTCCCATTTGTGTATGCTTTATTTTGGTAATACAAAAGAAAGCTCAATTTGTCACTATTTTTCATCTGTGGTCCATTTAATATACTAGTTAAAGGAGATGTTAATTTAAGGAATGGATGATGATTTTGGGAACACATCTTCAGGCTGGTCACAGAGTCACAGAATTTTAGAGGTTGGAAGGGACCTCCAGAGATCATAGAGTCCAACCCCCTGCCAAAGCAGCTCCCTAGCCCAGGTTGCACAGGTAGGCATCCAGGTGGGTCTTGAACGTCTCCAGAAAAGGAGACTCCATCACCTCTCTGTGCAGCCTGTGCCAGTGCTCCGTCACTGCACTGTGAAGAAGTTCCCACACAAGTTTGTGCAGAACTTCCTATGCTTCAGTTNGGACTCTATCCCCTCATCAAGGCGACTGATGAAGATGTTGAACAGGACCGGACCCAGTTCTGACCCCTGAGGAACACTGCTAAGCACAGGCCTCCAACTGGACTCTGTGTCACTGATCAAAGCCCTTTGAGCTCTGCCAGTCAGCCAGTTCTCAACCCACCTCGCTGTCCACTCTTCTATTCCACACTTCCTCAGCCTTGTTATAAAGGTGCTGTGGGATGTGATATCAAATGCCTTGCTGAAATCAAGGTAGACTACATCCACTGCTCTCCCCCCATGTACCCAGTCAGTAATGATATCACAGAAAGCTACCAGGTTGGTTGAACATGACCTTCCCCTGGTGAACCTGTGCTGACTATTCCTCATAACTCTCTTCTCATCCATTGCCTGGAAGTGACGTCCAGAACAAACTGTTCCATCACCTTTCCAGGGACAGAGGAGAGGATGACTGGCCTGGAGTTTCCCCATATCCTCCTTGCCCTTTTTGAAGACTAAAGTGACATTGGCTTTCCTCCAGAATTCAAACACTTCTCCCATTCTCCAGGACCTCTCACTGATGATAGAGAGTGGTTCAGTAATCACCTCTGCCAACTCTCAGCACATGTGCATGCATCCCATCGAGGCCCATGGATTTACGTACGCTGATGTTGCATAGACTCTCTTGGACTATCTCCTCCCTCACCAAAGGGGAACCTTCCATTCCCCAGACCCTCTCACCCCCACGATCTAGGAGTCCCAAAGGGGAGTTCTCACAGTGAAGACAGCAGCAGAGGCAGCATTCAGTATCCCTGCCTTCTCTGCATCCCACGTTACCAGAACACCCCCTTCATTTACTAGGAGACCCACATTTTCCCTAGTCTTTTCTTTTACTGTTGACATACTTTAAAAAAACCTTTCCTATTATCCTGTATCTCCTTTGCCAGATCCAATTCCAGTTTGGCTTTGGCATTCCTTGTCACATCCCTGCAGGCCCTGACAGCATTCCGATATTCTTGCCAAGTGGCCAGACCCCTTTTCCACATTTCATGGACCATTTCATGGTCACACCAGTCAAAACTGGTGAATTAATCATGAAAGGGCTGTGAATTCTTTGGTTTAAAAGAGCATAATGCCTCAGTGAGGGGTGAGTGGTGGGAGGCTACTGTATTTTATCCTTCAAAATGCTTCTAGGTGGTGATAATTTGTAGGTATTGGTGTTCCACTATAATTAAGCAATATATTTTGCTGGTGGTGCTGTAAACCTTTAGAATAATGAAATCTTATGTCGTATTCTTTTTAAACTATATTGCAAGAGGTAACAGTTTTCCAGTCCGGATGGAGTCAGAACTGTAATCAGATAAGTTTGTATGAATTTGTCTTGAAGTTGAGGTACAACGTATAGAGGCTTGACATAAGGGCAGTGTAGTTGTGCTACATTCAGTATATTTTCGGTGCAATGTAAATTTTAATGCGGTACTGAGTGCCTAAATACTACTTGCTTTAAAATATTGGAAGATTTTATTTAAAAATGTTAACAGTGCTGCATTCAAATACATAAAGTATACCTATAGTGTCTTTTTAAATTACAATATATGCAAGGATTTCAGTTTGTTGGTTTTTTTTTTTGTTGTTTTTTTTGTTTTGTTTTGTTTTTGTTTTTTTGTAATTTCAATAAGGCAATTATTAAAACATTTTTTTTTCCTAAAAATGTTTAAGTGTGTATTGGTAACTGTATGAGCACTGTGAAATCCATAATGGTGCACCTGAGCTGTTGGAAGCTCTTCTGAGAAAACTGGAGTTTATAGTAGAGTATTATCCAAGAGAAATAGGCACACCGATTCGATTCATTAAGACTACAGAGCATGGAATATAGAAGCAAGGCATGGTTGTTCTGTATGTTAAGTTGACTAACGTTTGTGTTAAAAATATTATGAATTAGAAGTCTGCATTACTTAGATACTTTTTGCATTTTGTTTTCTTTTTCTTATCCAGGCCCCAGCATCTGATGCGACGGTAGAGAAAGAAGAAGCGAAGTCTGAATAACATCTGGTACCGAGTCTTTAATTGGTGATCCGTATACTTTTCTTCTTGTACAATTCAGAGGAATATTTTTATCAACTATTTTGTAAATGCAAGTTTTTTAGTAGTTCTAAAAAACAAGTTTTTAAAAGGAGAGAATCCCAATTCTATCCATTTTTTTACGTATTTAGATAAATGTAAATGATTTTTTTAAGTGGTAAAATCACGCACTGGTTGTCTGTTTTCTATGAAACCAGAAATTAATGGAATGTCACAAAATGGAGAAGCTTTCTCAAGTCTTAATGAGGCTTCCCGTTCCATAGATTGGGAGGAAGAGTTTTCTGTCCTGTTAAATGGAGCGTAACACAGGTGAGGCATCGGAATTTGTTAGTATGTTGAGAACATCTTAACATTTTAGCTATTTATCTATGGTTGTACCATCAGTAGATTTGCTTATCTCATGAACTGCTCCCTAGTGCTGGATTTCTTGCCAAGTGATGTATACCTGTGTCAAAGTTATTTTTGGTAGGTGTAGTTTTATTTTTTCCAACAGCTGTGTAACTGCCACGGAAAAGACTGGGAACTTTCATCTTTAAATACTGAATAGGTAAAAGTTTCTGATTGATAGACTGAATGTCAGCTGGTACTTCACATCTAGTTTTAAAGGAGTGCTTGTCTACTAAATCCGAATGAAAAATATTTGAAATAGGCTTAGAAAAAAAATAAAATTATAGTTTTTATATTAAAAATAAACTACGTGAAAAAAAAATTGTAAAATTGTAGTGTCTGTGATCACCAAACAAAAGCCAAATAAATCTTGATTAAGAAAGGGTGTTTCTAGAGCTCTTGCATTGACTATGACATCTCACAGTATAGAAGGTGCAGTCATTTTGTGCTTCTGCTGGAAAACAATGAATAAACACCACTGGCTTCAACTCATAACTGTATTCTTTATGTTGTCTAAAACTGTGCTACCTATAGGTAATAATGCAGGGAGTGAGAAGCAAGTAGAAAACTAGATGTAGTCTTCTAGACTTAAACTAAGAGCTGATAGTGATAGTATACTGCTGCTTCTGGTAAAAAAAAAAAATAAAAGCTTCGTAAGCACTAGCTTTTTTTGTCTGTTCAGCATTTACATGTATAAATAACTACTTTAAGGAAAATAGAGCAGTCCTCTTGAACGTTGACTGCTCTTGTTGGAACGTTACATCCTAAAAATCAACAAAACTTGGTTAAAAGAAAAGTGAGCCTAGGCTGTGAACTTCCCCAAGCAGCCAGCTGAGTTCATGTCATGGATCCCACAGAAGATAAGGAGTGTAAGAATTTGGCCAAGAGCTGTAAGGGAGGGAGAGGAAAGCTTTCCTTCTTGTTCAGATGAGCTGCTACATGAGTGTAGCATGCTCTGAGGAGCTGCGCCTGCTATGTAGATCTGCAAGTTGGCAGAGCATGGATTCAAATAAAAGTAAAACATAACCAAGCTTAGAGCTCATTATGTAGCATAAAACTGGTCTGATTCACTTAAAAAATATTAAAAAATAAATTTTGCTAAGATTTAACAGCCTTTCAGGAGAAGGGGGTAAGTATATGTAGATGTTAAATATGTCTTAAAGTAAAAAAATGAGACCTGTTACCTTATCATTTCAGTTCTAGAGTGCACCTGATTTCCCGCCCCCTCCCCCCTGCTTTATTTTGCTGTATTGCAGCATGTACACAGCTTTATCTGATAAGTCTGTTTGATGCCAGTCAGATAACTGTCAACCTTGGCTTGGGAGGAGTCAAGATCAAAAAGCAAGTTTCTTCTTTTTCCTCTTGAATGCGAATTTGTTCATGCTTATATGTAACACCTGCAAGTACAGCATCTGCTGCTTCACATTTGGTGCCATCATCAACTTTTAATAATTGCTTCTGAAGACATCAAAGTTTCACCTCTAACTTACTTTCTCAAAGAATGCTTTCATTTAAGCACTTCCTCAAATGCTTTCAAATGATAAAGCATTTTCCCATTTTTCCTTCCTACATACTTAAGGAATGTTTAGGTTTTCCTTTGCTTTATAACAGAGGATGTCTTTCAACACTGGCTCACAATGTACTTCTGGTCCCACTCCACCACAGCTGTGTTCCGAGCAGAATGCACCTGGCTTTGACTTCAAATTCTGTGACGTTTATTAAAGACTTGAACTAAATTTGTCATTTTTTCTATACCTCTCCTCCCCCAGTTACCTTATTTGACTGCTTATTTCTGTAGTAAGGTGACACGGCTGCTTTTGTGCTCTGTTTGCTTTCTTGTGTGTGTTTTTAGCAAATCAGAAACATCAGTTCAATGACTAATAATCTTGCTGGTAAGTATCCCCAAATAACCTCTTACCTCTACTGAATGCTTGCTTCTCACATGTTTTTAGTCTCTAATGTTGAGACACTGTTGACTTCAACACCTCATCTCTAACACAGATGCTGTTTAGTAATTTCCTAGTGTTTACTCTTGGAGACAAAAAGTGATTCTTTTTTATTTTGCAAGTGAAGAGACATAAAGATACGTCAGTGACAGCTTATCTTTCACAGGACAGAAATTCCCATATTGAAAAAAAAAAAAAACAACAAAGGAAGGCAATTGTATCAGGAGCACAGAAGCCCCCGATTTGTTTTGAGCAGTGCAAGCTGGTGTTGATGCAGTAAAGAATGAAATGTGCTTTCACAGGAAGTGGAGGTGATTCATCCAGGAGTTCTCATTCTGCAATAGATGGGAAGGCCTTTCACATATGTCAGTGCTTGTTTCATCAGAGCTGAATCATGTGAATACTGGCGTGAAAGGATTCACTTAGCTTTTTCTGTGAAGATAGCTAGTGGTGGGGAGGATTTTGAGAAGGCAAGAAAACAAGCAAGGACTGTTTAGTCATCATAAGCAGTCCCCTTAAGAAGAAGGAAATCTAATTTCAAGCTTAGCAGTTGTATCCCATGAAGTGTAAGGTTATGGCAGTGAAAGGTACTATAGGTTTTCTCCACAGAGCTTGAAATGACAAGTAATGGGGAAAAAAAGAAAAACTGGCAACACTTCAGCTACTAGGAAGATGGGAAGGGTGTGTATGGGCACTAGATGCCAACTGTATGGGTGGAGAACGGGAATGGGATGCGTATGTGGGTCTCATGAGTTTCTTTCACAACTTGAGGTCCCTTTGCTCTGTGAGTAAGGAATGGGGTGACCGTTAACATTTACATACAGCATGATTCACATAAGGGGAACCATCCTTTTAAAAACATGTTTCTGTGAGGCTGATCACAGAAAGGTGCTTGGAAGGGTTTTCTTGAAGGGTTTGGAGCTCAAGTCTGATGGGGAGCGGCTGAAGGAACTGGAGGTCAGTCTGGAAGAGGCTCAGGGAGGACCCATTGCTCTCCACAACCACCTGAGGAGCTTGTGGCAAGGTGGGGGTCGGCCTCTTCTCCTAAGTAGCAGCAGTAAAACTAGAGGGAATGGCCTCAAGCTGCTCCAGAGATGTTCATTCAGGTTGGATATTTGGAACAATTTCCTCTCAGCAGGAGTGGTGAGGCGGTGGCACAGGCTGCCCAGGGAGGTGGCGGTGTCACCGTGCCTGGATGCGTTCAGGAGCGGCGTGGATGTGGCACTGAGTGGGCACGGTGCTTGGACTAGGCGATATTAAGAAGTCTTTTTCAAAGTGTGACAGGCGCGCTAGCTGGGAGGGGGCTGCTCCACGCTCATCCGTACCGCAGCTCTCCAGGAGTGACCGAAGGCGCTGCCTAACAGCCACGCTGCCTGCTCATCGCGCGCAGCGTTCCCGAGCCGGGCAGCCCCAACTCGTCCCGCGCCACCACCCGGCGCACGGGGCGCCCCGCCCACCAATGTTCTGTCACCGCCCGTCTCCTCGCGCGATCCTTCCGCGCACGGGCTCTCCGTCCTCCGCCGGCCCCCTCGCTGCACGTTGTCCCGCGGCGCCGCCCTCCTTGCTCCCTCTCCCCGCCGAGCCCTCCCCGCGGGACTGTCGGATCTGGGGCGGCGGTGGTGGTAGTGGTAGTGGTGGTGGGGGACTACTTTTTCCCCCCGCCCTCCCGGAACGCGCAGGTGGCGGCGGCGGCGCCGTGGCAGTTGGAACGGCAGCGATGGCGGCGCTGAGGCTGCGCTGAGCGGAGGCGCAGGGGGAGGGGAGAGCCGGAGCGCGAGAGGCGTCCGGCGGGGGGCGGCGCGCGCGGATGCGAGAGAGAGAGAGCGACAGAGGGAGAGAGAGAGCGCGGGGGGGCGCGGGGGAGGGGCGCGCTGACAGGGCTATGCCGGGCCGGGCCCTGCCCGCCTCAGACGCCGCCTGAGCCCTGAGCGCGGCAGCCGCCATGGCCGAGTCCTCGGCTCCGTCCGGCTCCGGCGCGTCGCCGCCGCTCATTGAGTCAGGTAACGGCG